>JAIPRN010000201.1:0-91087 GCA_025469175.1 Geopemphigus sp. TES_GeoC_2020
TTCGAGGAGAACAAAAAAAAAAAAAACGAAAAAAAAAAAAAAAAATCGTACGTACATTTTTTATACCCGGGGGGGGGATAGTTCTCGAAAGTCGAGAAGCGTAACGATATTCGTCTTAATTAATGTTCGTGTACACTTTTTAACGATCAGGTAATCAATCAACGTTTTATTTTCGTAATTTTTCGTTTTTTATCTTTCGCCGTTCCCTCCACCGGAAAATATAACGCGTTCCCGCGAAAACCGTTTTCCAAAAAGCGACCCGATGACAAATTACCGCCAATTAAACCGGCCGCCGGGCGGACATTTTTCATCTCGTCCCGCCGGCGTGTTAATGAGATCGCGTCCGCGTAATTGCCAACCGGCGAACACGATTTTTCAAGCGCAACGGCCTTCGGCACGTCTCGCCCTCCCCGAAGAACAATCGTAAAAACTTCGGAGAATACAACGGACGACGAATCGTACGTCCGAACGGCGAACGTTGATTTCCCGGCGGGTACTCTTCTCCCACCCCTCGTCGGGATACATGGGACTTGGCGTCGATACCGGCACGGGCGATCCGCGCTAATTACGGTCACGTTATCGCCGTGGAGAGTCGCGGATCGTCGTAACGTTAGCCCACGGCCGTCGCCCGTTTCGGATATTCGAGTAATACCTTCGCCGGCAGGATTTCTGCTCGCCCCGGTAATTACCGTTAACCGGTTACGTCCAGCCGAACGTCCGGCCCGTAAACGCGCCACAACCCGGATTAGGGAAGAATAAGAGACGACGAAACGTAAGTGTTTCGAGAGACCCGAATGCGTAATGCGGGACACGAATCCGCCGACCAACGCCGGTTCGCGGTGGGACCGACCGGGTCCGACGGGCGGAGTTGGCGCGTAAATATACGCGTTAGCGGGCCGACCGATAATATTATTACGCCGTTCCGTCCCGCGCCGAGGGAAATACTATCGGATATAAGCGCGCAGGTACGGAACGGAGCCGCACGGCCGTTCGAGAAAATACCGCGGGTTCGTTGGTAAGTAAAACGCGTTACGTTTTTCGAACGACGCGCCCGTCGTACGTTTGGTCGTCGCCGTAACTATCAACGGACGCGTTGACTTTGTGGACGGTTTTTTTTACCCGATTTACGTTCGCGTTCTCGCCAACCTGTTCGTCCATTGTTTGATATCTAAACGGTTATCGCGTGGAACGTTATAACGTACGTATTGACAAACGGTAATTGCTCCACGACGACAACTTCGTACATTTACGGTTAGTTGCCGAACTGTTCGCTCGTAAAATATACGGTATTTACTCCCGAATCCGGGTCATTTTAATTTCAACGAATACGGTCCACTTATCGTCTCTCTATAATACGCAAAATTAAAAGGCCCCGAAACGTCCGTCAATACGTTAATTTCGCATCCGTGTACGCTTTGGACGCGGGGATTTTCGTATTTTCTATTTCGGTGGAACGTCGTTTCTTATATAAAATATACGTAAATAAAATTTACCGTCGTGGCGAACGAAGCCGACTCCCCGAGTATCTACAGGTACGTTTGAGCTGCGAACGTAACGTCGGGTATTTTTTTGTTTTAAAAAAAGTCTTTATTTCACGCATTACGCTTTAACGATTACGAAAAGTCGAACGCCGCGTATTTTACACGAGCGGTATAGGCGCGCGCGTTGTAATTGCGAGAAGAAAAACCGAACGGTCGATATTGTCGCGCGAATAAAACGATAAAAACGCGATCGCCGGAACAGACGAAAACAAAAACCGTCCGTATTGTTGTTTGTTTTGTTCGCCGCCGCGGTGTTCGGTTTTTTTTTTCCGTTTGTTTGTATTTTTTTCGCGCCGTATGTAGCCTATAACTAAATACACGTGTCCGTTCTAGGCGCGCGCGCACACGCCGTACGATTAAACAATTAAACGGGGTCGGTGTTTGGCCAAAACGGGGGGAAAAACCGACACATACATATACACACACGTTCATCCGCGCGCGTCTATAAACGAAATAGGATTTTGCGCGAACGTTGCGGCAATTTGTGTTGGTATTTCATTTTCACCCAGCCGCCGGTATTACTTTTTTTCGGCCCGGCGAATATTTCATTTTATTCTTACCGTTTCCTCCCCCGCCCCACCTTTTCCCCCGCGCACTGCACACGTTCGTATATATTATTGTGTGTACGTATTGTGTGCGCGCGCGCCCGCGCTTGTACGCTTATATACAATACCATCAGTACCGCCACCGTCGTCGTCTCAACCAGCAGCCCGGCTTCGTCAGCGTGCAGAGTGTTCGTCGTAGAATATTCTCGTCGCGTATATGTGTGCGTGCGTGCGTGCGTGTACTTATATATATATATATGTATCGCGGCCGAAGGGATGGCATCTGCGCGCGCGGCGCGAGAAAGTAGCCTCGTTAAGATTACATATGGAAAACAGGAGGGCGACCGTCAGCGGGCGGAAGGGTGCGCGACGTGGCGGGGGCGTCTCTCGCGCCGGCGCGATGCAAGCACCAGACGAAAGGGGTGGGTGGTGAGTGAAAGGGTCCCCGGCCGGATCCCTTCGCATTTCGCATTGGCGCAAAAGGGAGTTAAAATAAAATAAAAAAAGAAAAAAAACCTCCGAGTGTAGTGTATGTGTGTATGCGCGCTGCTTCTTTCACTTTCTGTTGCTGCAGACAAAACCAAATTCCGTTATTGATTAATATCCGCCGACTCCGCCGTCACATCCCTCTCGCCCTTCTCCGCCACTCCATCACCTCCACTCCAACTCGTAACCACCACACACACACCACCACCACCACCACCACCACCACCACCACCATCCTCCGGTCCGACCCGACAAACTCTACCCCCGGACCCTCTTTACATATACGGTGGCGTATATGTATATGTATACGTACGTACGTACACACACGACGGGATACGAAAGAGCGTCACACGAGCGCGCACGTTTTTAATGCCGTTCTACACTCGTCGTCCTCGTCGGTGGTGGTGGTGGGTCCTGGGGACCCTTGGGCTGACGAGGAAAACGCGAAAGAAGAAATAAAACAAAATGTCTTCCGAACCCCTTCACCGCCACTGCGAGGCTCGTCACCGCACGACGGCGCGCATTTGCCTACACACACACACATATATATATACGTGCGGATACGGAGTGGAGTGCAGTTGGAGAATTCGTCTTTATACACGCACAAATACATACGCACACATAAAAGACGTACACAAACGGGCGCGCAGGCGCGTACACGTATTTCGAGGGTTTTCCTTCTACACATAAATCGTCGTACGCAATTCGTGACGTAATTATAGTTCGTCGTGTCGTTTTGTTCTATTTTCCATTCGCCGGTAATGGGGGGGGGGAGGGAGATTGGTGCCAAAACGTGCCGAAATAAAAACTCGAAATTAACACCGGTTCAGTTTTCCGTGGCTGAATTACAATAGTTTTGCGTATACGTATATATATATATATATTATATTCTTCGTGCTGCACGGGTAAGTTCGCGTCGATAACGACCAACGGTATTATTAAAATAATAAAACTTCGACGAACAGGAATGAACAATAAATCGAACGATTAAAACGAAGAAAAGAAAACGTCGCCTCTGAATTCACTGTTCCGTAACTGAGTGTACGCGTGGCTTAAAAAATAAAACTCCTCCCGCCTCCCATTTACGACGAAAGCGCTTACGGAGAAACTTCGGTTTTTAATTATAAACATTTTACGCAGCGAACGCTCGAATGCGTATACTTATAAATATACGTAGAGGCGTTCGAAATGTATACCTATAAATTATAATTTTTCGTTTGAAAGGGATACTTTTTTTGATATTTAATAAACAACGATAACTCGAATCTTCGGCGAACTTTTAAAAAGATATTTAATACGTCCCGTTCAAAAGGTATGACGGGTTCGAGTTTTATTCCCTATTAAAAAATGCATTAAAAATATTTATGCCTTTCATTTAAAAAGAATTCTCCGTCGCGTTAAACTATTTAATGGACTGTCTGTATAACTTGGAATCTCTTTCTCCCTCACTCCGTCACTCTTTCTTTCGCTTTCTCTTTAATAATAATACCGCGAACAAAAAAAAAAAAACCAATAACGAGATTATACTGAAATCTTCGAAACAGGAAACGGTTTATAATCGTCGGAAAATAATACGCGTTTCCGGTTTATTTCCAAAAGCGATTTTGTTAAAATTAATTTCGAACGTACCCGAGCTCGTCTTTCATATTTCGAAATTTAATTAAACTTGACGTTTGGACTATAATATTTTCAACATTCATCATCGGATACCGGCCCCAGTCGTTAATCAAACACACGTTAAAAAACGAGCGCGTATCCTTCGGAAATGATTAATGTTGACAATTTCGAAACGTTCGGGACGCCACGGATAATACACTTTTCCGCGGGAAGACTCGCCGAGATGTACCGGCCAGCCTACCTACAACCGCGTAATACGATTTTCTCGTGTTCAATTCGTTAATTGTAATAACGTTTTCGACGTTCGATCGTTCATACACAGCGCTCGCTATCGTCGCGACATATATATATATATACTATATAAAATATAGTTTAGCGACTTTCGCGAAAATCGAACATTTTTCGTGAAACGCGTCGCCAAAACAAACGGGGGGGGGGAGATATATGGTGGGAAATACGTTCGACGACTTCACTATTTTTGCGCCGCGAATTTACAACGAAATTCCGTTAAATTTTACGCTTTCGTGCGATTATGGAGGAAAAATATATGCGAACCGCGCGCGTATTACAAGCGTCGGGCACTAAACACCTCCTTCCGGGTCAAGGTACCGTTCGGGCGGCCTACGAAATAGAAACGTTCGCGTTCGGCGTACGAGCAAAATTGTTATCCACTCGTTCGCGCGCGCAAACGGCGGCGGCGTTTAATATACCGTTTAAGTATAAACGCTTCGACGTTAATAATTTTTCGATATCGAGACATTTTCGTTTTTCCGTTCCGATATTTCCGCTAGGGAAACGGCTGTACCGATTGAAAACGTATGCCCGAAGGGACGCGTAATGTACCGCGTAATTTAACCGGAGTTCCGTACGAGCACATATTGTACGGTTTACGTCGTCGACCGGTAGTAATTGTCGTAATTGTCAACTCGGCGCTAGTGAAACGTCGCCCGTATTTCGTTCCCCGTCTCGTTTAGCCGGCGCTCGTAGACGCGCGCGTTGGAAAATACGCGTTTCGTATCGGATAACGGTGACGCGGCGTGCGGTGGTTCAGCGACACGCCGAGAAACGGAACGCGGTATCGCCAAGAGACGAGAGCGAGTTGTCGCACGGTGTCGCGGTGACCGATTATAAAGTTTAACCGGCGGCGTTCGTTCCTCCACCCGGAAACGGGCCGCTATTGTCCGGACGTGCGACGCCGTCGTCCGAACGTAAACGGTTCGCCAGACGATCGGCGGCGATCACGCGATTCTCCGGACGATCATTATCGAATTTGGGGTGACGGCGTTCCGTTTCGCGCGGTAAACACCCGACGTTGGCTGAATACCGAACGAAATGACGAAAATCTTAGCGGACGTTAAAACGATAAAACGTGTCGCCGGAGTTCAAAATCGAGTAGCGTATCGTTTTTATCGCCTCGTGTCCCGAAATCGAGTTCGTTTCCCGACCGCGGTACGTATAAATACGTACACATATATATATATAAATATATCGAACGGCCATAATGACTTGTACACACCCGAGTCGCGATTCGCGTTCGAAAAGCGGGTCGTCCGTACGTCGAACTAACCGCCGCCACCGATAATGTTGATTTCGAATCTCGCGAAACATTTCGTAAACGGAAACGTCGGACGATTGTGGTAACCGTGCACAACTAATTTACGTACCGTCCCGGAAAGGAAACATTTGCCGGGATTCGACGGTCGTCCGTTAATCGCTAACCGACGAAGGATTACGCGCGCTTCGACTTCGCGTATCGCAATGAATTGTGCCCGAAATATTTCCCGCGCGTGATTCATCATCACCGTCGTATATGTATATATATACACACGTTATACACAGGTGTTATATGATAATTGATTGTTACTCGAATATCTCGAGAGCGGGGACACGTCCCTCTTTTGCTAACAAAGAACGAACAAAAAAAAAAAAACAACACCCTATACAACGGGCTCGTTTAAAAATGTATCTCGTTATTTATGTTAATAATTTATCGAATTATTATTGTTATACCGGGCATCTTAAAACCAACAGAACGTGTTTTAGCTCGTTTAAGAACGCAATTCCCGAATCTAATTAAAAATATTGTTTTTCCCTCTACTTCCGTCGTTCCTTCTTTCGTTCTTTCTTTCGCGTTCTTTTTTTTTAACGTTCCCTTTATTTCCTCCTTTGTCCCGTTCCCCTCCTTTAATATTCGTTGTCTTGGCGGTATTCCACAAGAGAGGTAATATTTTCCGGTAGATAGCTTTTGGGCCACTAAAGGGTCCGCCGGGCGGTTCGCTTTCCTTCGCTCCTCCATTCTTTTCGCCTAGTGTTATTAATCATTTAACGTAGTTAGTGCCCGCGTCTCCCCGTCACCGGTACAAAGGGGGTTGAAACTTGCCCGCAGGGTTCTCCGGGGTTTTTCCTCTCGCTTTTTCTCCCACCACCCGCTCACCCGCCTCCCGCGCCGCACACCGAACCGTTCGCGTTTAATTTCCTACCGGGCGAAAACGAAAACGACAAATTTCTATAGAACATTAATTAATGACGTAGTAGTAGTAGTTGTTGTTTTTTTTGTCGATTTGATTTATTGGAGTGCTCCGAGATTAATAAATATCGAAAAAGAACGTTCATTAATCCACATTAGGATATATATATATATATAAGGAAAAATAATAATACGTAAAAAAAGAAACGGTTCTCGCCAAATTCTTTGGCGGGTGCTTGACGTTTGTTTCGAACGCCAAAAGTACTACGCGCGGCTCATAAATCACGTAAAGCCCCCCGAAACTCCGACGTAATTTTTTTTCGTCTTTTTCGCCGCTCTCCTCCCGCCGGACCGCTATCGTTAGCCTTTATTGTTTACGCCATACTTAAACGTACAAGTATTCCGAGCCCGGGCTTCCTCACGCGTCGGCCTTGTGTCATTTACCTCGCCATATAATACGCGCGACACGTCGTTAACGTACACACCGGGACGCGTAGGTGCCTCGATATTGCCTAACCAATCCGCCGGGTCCGTTTTTACGGTTTTCCTCGAGGCGACGGACAACGGTTTGCATTCTCGTAATTCGAAACGTTCCCGTAGGTTTGATACGTACCCGAGTTACTTCCGTTCGATCGCCTATGTTGTCGACATTTTTCTATATATTTCGTTAAATCCGATTTTATCCATTATCTCTGTCGTTATCGAGTCGTAGCGTTTAAATTACGACCACGACCAATTTATTACTGTCAACAATACGATCGGATTTTTTGAAAATACGAATTAAATAACGTGGAAAGTGAATTTCGAAACATACCCGAATACTGTACACCTTACAGGTCCGGCTTAGGTTAATATTCTTACGGGACGTTAAAAAATCGACGGTTTAAACGAATCGATTTTGTCCTTGTTTTGCTAGAAAAGCGTGCGAAGTTCAACGACGTACGTAAATCAAATATGGTAAAAAAAAAAAAACGTTTTCGGGCTCGCGCGGCACTCGAAACGTTTATTGGAATGTAAACGCGTTTATTTTCCTCGACAATTCGAAAACGATATCTATAATTAATCTACAGGTTAAAAATCGTATCGAAAAAATATCCGCGGATGAAAATACCGACTACGGTTTCTAATGGAAATATAAATCTAACGAACTGCGGACGTTCCTATTGTTTACTTTATTTTATAAACGGATTTCGGAATGAAATCGTTCAAATATCGATAGTATTTGCGCGGTTAAAAGACGCGACGACGGGCGTTATTCGTTTTTTTTCTCTTTATTTCTAATTCCACGGTAATCGTTTCAAATTATACAGGTATATTTTATCAGCATGTATAATTCTGTAGGAAAAAGGAAATCTCGTTATAAAAAACGGTATGAAAGGAAAAAAGTATGCGTAAAAAATAGAGAAAGACGGAACGAGAGAGAGAGAGAGAGAGAGAGTTGTGTAGGAAAAGAGAAAGACAGAACGAGAAAAAGAAAGAGAGAGAGAGAGAGAAAAATGCGCTTCTCATAGTATATTCAGCGCAGTAACGTAAAAAGCTTTTAGTTCCCGGGGTCCCGTTAACCGTTTTGCCGGACTCATTTACCCTCATTTCGATCCGCGGCGAGGCAAGAGTGGCGAGAGAGGGGTAAAGAAAACAGGGAACCTTTTTAAAAATGAAGGGATTTACTCGATACGAGCTCTGGAAGGCACACGGCCATATAATCGAGAGAAATGGTCCGGTTGCTCTATCCCGCACTGACTTCTTAATGGAACCAGCTTAGTCTTGTTGTTGGCCGACGCGCAGTACCCGCCGCCGTCTATATAGCCGACACGGCTCCGCCACCATCACCACCGACCGCCGACCATAACGCCCCTAATCGGTGGGCGGGTAACAGTGGAGTGGTGGTAGGACAAAAAAAAACCTTCACCTCCGTGCGTGTTATGTTTATTGCATATATGCCTCCGGGACCGATGGCCATTAACTTTTGTCATTTTCCTTTCTTATATATATATATTTTTTTTTTTTCTTCGTTATGTATGTGTATATTTTTTCGACTCTCTCTCTCTAATTCTGGCTCACTCTTTCTCGTACGTGTTCATTTATATCGTGCGCGCGCACTATAGCAGCTCTCCTCCACGCGCGCGTTGTGCGACTCAAACGGATTACACATTTTTCTCTCTCGCCCGTCGTCATCGCCTTTGACCATATACTACTATAACTACTACGACTACTACTACTACTAATACTACGACTATTGTTATTACTAGATATATTCTATATGTTACTAACACTATTACTACTGTCTGTGTATATACGGCCATTAAGAAAACACCCACGTCATATTACACGAGGATATATATACGTCGTTTACGACGCCTCCCCTAATTTAGGGATGAAAAAAAATTGTCCGGGGTCGTTCGACACGCCGTTTTCGACTTTATCCTGATCTCTCTCTCTCTCTCTCTCTCTCTCTCTATATATATATATATATATATATATACATACATACATAAACATAATATAGAGGAAATAATATTTTCGTCGAATTTTTTTTGCCTCTGGAATAAAATAACCGTCCGCAGTTGCAAAAACATAAAATATACGTACCTACATATTACATATATATATTGTATAGGTACTTGGTTTATTACTATTGTTCAACCCTGACTATGTTACAAGAGCAGCAATGTGGAAACCAAAAAACGTCCACGTACAAATTATCTCCGGTCCCTTGCAATGCTACCAACCGTTTTTGAACGAATTTCTGTTTACATGACGTATTGAAGCCGAACGGTGTTTCGCAGATTCCGTTGCACGGTTGATCCGGTACCCTACACAAAAATGAACAATTTCATTACCAGGCATATAAATTATCGTGATCCTCCCACGCCGATTATTATTAATTGTGTAGTCGAATATTCGTTGATAATTATCAAATCGCTGATTGATAAGTATTTAACTATGATTTGTACTTTTTCGTACTTTCTTAATTATAGCCTATCGACAACGATTAAGTATTACCTTTTATTTCATTTTTTCAATAAATACGCCGATCGTCAAATATAAATTACCGGATTATAACATAGATAATAAACGTTGATTCGTAAATTTGTGACGAATTACTTCAGAAATTTCGTATCATGTTGAATAGTTTATCATATTGAATCAGTGGCTTTTATGTATTCTCCCGTCCCTTTTCGACGTTTGTTTTGTTTTAATCGTCATACTTTATGGTAAGTAAATTATTTCCACTTTTTCGTGAAATATTGCTAAATAATACGTCTTTGATTCGATGAACGATGTATTACGGGGGGCTATACATTTATTTATTATAATTACGTAAATTGCGTCCGAATAAAAGCGTTTCAGAAACGAATCAGGATCTATTATTTTAAAAACCGATATCGTAAATTACGATTCGAAATAATTATACCAATTATTAATTTCAATTAACACGTACAAAATAATACGTTTTCGTTATAATTTATATTCCAACGGTACACTGGAATTCGCGGTGTATTAAAATTATCTACAGACGCTATAAATATTTTAATGTGGGAGACTAATATCTGAAGCTGTATAAGGTAGAATTTATACACAACCACCACTACGTTCGGCACGAATAATATCTGAAGGGTTTATACATTATACGTCTGGAAGAGCTTTTCGCTTTGCTACGTTACTTAATTTTTGTTGATTGCTTTCGCTGGTTCGTTTGAACCACGATTATGCGAAATTATTTCGGCAATAATATTTCGGTCTTCGTCGAGTTCTACAAAATTTTTTTATACTTTTACTCGGAGCATGATGCACATCCAAACGATTCGTATATTATTATATTAGTACTAAGAATATTGTCTCTACTAAGACAACGAAATTTATAAAATATGTATTTTCGTACACTATGCTTCAAACTTTCGATAATAAATTAAATACGCCATGATGAAACATTAATTGCGTGTCGTGTCTTACATTCAGTTTTGATTCGTTCATACATTTTAATTTATTTTCAAAAAAACCTCGAAGGTTTATTATCTACATCGCGTTAATATTATTGTTTTTTTAAAAGCTACTAGGCTTTACAATATGTATGTATACACACGACGTATACAAAAACGTAAATGTTTTATAATTTTTAAAATGTTATATAACGTTAAAAATGAAAGCGATCCCTTCATTAAAATTATACGTTTTAACGGAAATATTAAAAAAATTAAATCGATAATACGTTAAAAATAATTCAACGTCAGCGGCGTTCGTAATAGGCAAACACAAATACGTCGATGTATAGATGTATTACGTTTATTCCTTTACGGCTGCGCAACATTAATTTTATTTGAATAATATTAATAATAGGCAATATTGAACTTACGCACAGAGTTCCGATCTTATGGATTGTGTGTACATGTCAGACGAAACCCTGACCATATTAACTACGTATTTCCATTCGCCTTGGGTGTTTAGAGCTGCTTTAGGAAATATGTTGTTCACTTTGACATCGCACAACTGAACGTCGTCTTGTCTTTTTCTTCTTTTGTAGCCACCGCCATGATTGGTACTTAAAAATATATAATTTTATTTTAATCTTCTAAACACCTATCGAGACCGTGAATTTTTAACTTCGGCGAAATAAAATTGAAATTTTTAATCCCTATCGCTTTAGCTTAGGTTTACTATTCGTTTAACAATTATAGCGTCTTATTATTTAATATCTTACTTGGGAATCAATTGTCGATTTTGTTTTATAATTGGAGACTCCGTTAACGACACCTGCGGTAAGACATACGTTCTGTCAGGATAGCCGGTGAATTCGTTTTGCGTGTCGTTCTGGTAATCGTGATAACTGCCATAACTATGGCCGTTTGCATTTGGACTAAAACCAAACACCACACATTTAGAAACATATTCGATATTACACAACTTCATGTCGTTACTTACATTTTGTAATAAGGTTTTTCCACAAGTTTTTCTTCGTTGAAAAACGATTTAAAATTCTTGTCAGATTTCGTGACCAAATAACTTATCAACTGCCTGTAACAAAATAGTTAATATTAATATATATATATATATATTATATTCTCTATTAAAACTGACGAATTAATGTGATTACGTATTACAACTTACGATGTATTCCTTCGATAGGAACAGCTGATTAATTTTTCGTTTAAATAATTGTTAACTATATTAGACATTTAAAATTTATTTTTACGAATTAAGTATTATTTTCTTAACGAGAAAAACAAGATTAAATAATTTTAAACGTAATGAATTATTTTTTAAATAACGATTAATATAAAATTCGTGCGCATTTAAAAGTAGTCGAATTCTATATTACACCGGTCATTGTTTTAATATTAAACAAGAACATATATAAGAAATGACTAACAATGTTTGAGATTTCCAAACGCCATATGCGAATAAAAAAATATAAACATATTTTTTAACCTTGACCAACCGATTTTTAAATTATTTTCGTTATTTAATATTTTTTAACGAATTATATTATAACAAAATAATTGTTAATTTTATGTTTACCGTAAACATTAATGCATAAACTTATATACATTATAGTATAACAAATAATATTATTTGCATCGTTATAGTTTCGTGGGTATAATATTTGTATAGTAACCGAGAGGAAAAGAAAATACTCACTCCGGATATCTGTCGATAGTTTCACAATACGTGACGTCACCGTAATAGTTCTGAACGCACCTGGGGACTTGGCCAACGGGCGCGGGCACGAAGGGCTGTTCGTTATACCTACACCCGCCGTACGAATGTTGACAAGGCACGTGTCCGTAGGCTGTAGACAACATCAACACTAGCGACCACCACCACTCGCTAACCATCTGCAAACAATCGTCAATTGTGTTCGTTGGACTGTACATTTTTATATTTCCCGTTTACGGCGGCGTGCTCGATCGAATAATTAGTATATGCCGCATTTCGTTCCGTAAGATGTAAATGAAATGTAAAAAAAAACCAATTAGGGAAACTGTGCCGAGTCCGAGCAAACAAATATAATGCGATTAGTCGGTATATATTACACTCTTAAACGGCCCGCAGACCTAAAGATCAATAAATGAAAATATAATGACGATATTATACGTTCGGACACAACAAAACGGTTACGATTTCTGGTGTACAGTGTACACGCGTATATTTATACGTCACCAAAATTCAGATATTTATGACACGATAAATCTTTTTTTAAAGAAATGAAATGTAATAATAAAACAAATGTTCGATTTCAAATCCAGGGCATATATAACCGGTTATATCGTGTAATTAAATCAAATTAATAATTAACGGTATTACACTATTAACAAAAACGTGTACCTCATTTAAACGTATAAAAGCTTTTCATTATAAATTTGACCTGGACTAGTTTATTTTCTATAAAATTTACATTTTAGTGACGCATTTTCGGAACTCGACAAGTAAAATAATTAACCCTTCTGGAAAAATGGAACGGACACTAGCCCCAGAACATGTTAAATCATTATTAAAAAATCGAAATTTGTCTATGGTCACTGAACCAAAGTTCCGAGTATGACGCTTTTATCTCATATAATTCAATTAAATAACAACTAATAGTATATTTAAAATGTCACTACATATACGCGTACATGCTAACGTGTCAATCATAATTAACGTCCATTTATTTTTCATTAGCCACTCCGTACATAATACTGAATTCTTTATATTTTCGTGATTTATTAAATTATTTGGAAACTAAAACAACGAAATGGATTGTGAACAATGTAACATTTTCGTGTGCGTTTACACAAACATAAATGTTGGTTTTTTTTTATCAATAGTTTGAATAATATTTACGCATTCCTACTCTAAAAAAGAATAAATTAACGCCAGAAAAATACGTATCGTATTGGTACGCACTCGGATTTTGCTATATTATATTATCTAATTGATATATATTAAAACTTTCTCCGCGTTATTCTTCCGAACAAGGTTAGAAGTTTTCAACGAATTTTTTTTTTTATTGACTTTCTATTTTTGTTTAAACAATTAGTGACAAAACGTGTACTAAAGTGTGTGTGTATATTATAATAATTCTATAGAAGTCACTCCAAAAAAAACCCGTTTTATTCAAATATATTTGATCCGATATTATAACAATATAGTCTGCAGACGAACATATAAATGCTGGAAATAATTCTTATAAAAGTGGCCCCGCGTAATCTTTCGATATGTGTATTACTCAGTAATTATATATATATATATGTACCCTGAGCGTCGTACGAATTATTAATTAGTCAAACGTTAAATAATTGGTTGAAGTGACAGAATTAAAACAACCGTCCACTGTTGAAAAAGATGTAAATATTCTACTCGTGTATTAGAAACTTAGGTGTAATAACATATTTATTCTATACGCGCTAAATTAAAAAAACACTGTCTGATTACGTCATTACACGAGTAATTCACGAAATACATTTGAAATATACTTCCTCGCGAGACTACGGTAATCCTATTTGAGCAAACACAGATTTTCTCCTTCTCAATTTGCTCAGAATTTTAAATCCAGACAAAGTAAATTATAGTTTATGTAATAAATCGAATTCAATATACTGATATATAAACTAATCACCTATGATAAAAATATCAAATCTGGCCATACAACTAATAAAAAAAATATTTCTAAAAGTGTATTAATAAAAAAAACACGAATAAAATTATTCGTTAACTAATGTATCCACGAGTTATATTTATAATTATATCACATTATACATAAAATAACTATTGCACCTATACATAACATCAATAATAGCATTTACACACGAATAATTGTAATGATGTTAGTTTGAAAAATCGTTATTGCAATGTCGATTATGGAAACCTTTTATACTTTTTTCTTTTATCCCGTTAATTATGTTATTTACGGTGGGAAGGGCATTAAATATGAATGCAATCAGAACCGTATTCATGTGTAAGCGACCAAGCGGTTGACTATTTAAATATAATTAAGCGTAATTCGCCTTTCGATATTGTAACAACCTACGTACATTTACATAATTTATCACATCAATGGTTAAATAAAAAGTTTTTAAGAATAAAACTGGAATAAAGCAGGATCTGGAGTAAGTACAATATGGTAAACAACTCTCGACAGCAAACGGTGTTTTTATAATACAAACTACAGTAAATACAAATTAAATATGTAAAACAAATACGACGCGCATCACGTAAGTATATAGGTATATGCACAAAACAATGAGTCTGTTTAAGATTACAATTCGTTAGCAATCACGATTTATCAACGACATCAAGTCATCGTCGTATGCATAATATATATGTAATTTCTATACTGTATATGTATGTGTAAAATATAGAGATATTGAATACTTGTATGAACTTTAACGGCGTAACTAAATAAAAACCATTATTTGTGTATAACGTCGTAAAGATTTACGATTAATTAAATAGGTCGTGAGTTTGATTTTTAAGTGTACTCCGAGAAAAATTGAGAAATCATTGTCGTGCGTGTACCTACCGCATGAGCATATGTAAGGTAACATATGTGTACTTGGTATGCGTGCCAATTTGTAACAAGTATTCGTAAACATTAGAATTTACTCTGATAGTAGAATATAGCGTTTAATTTGATCAATACGGATATATAAATGTACACAATATATTATGTAAACATTTATATATAGACGATCCATCGACATTTTGAAAGAGCGAAAACAAATTACGTAAGATTTTTGTAAAAATAGTATGTATATGACTCGAAATGGAAAAATAAAAAGAGCTTTTAATCTTAAAAGTGTTAAAAAAACTGTAACCTCTTTATAACTGTCTACAGATTCATTGCGGCGTATTATGATGCTCGTATCTATGAATTAACTATCGCGTATAATTTTATGTAATACAACACCAATAGACATAATTTTTATAATTTATTGACGTAATATTTTAAAAAGTTAAGTATCTACGTCTATTAAATAGCACGAGGTACACTGCAAGGAACAATATTTTAATCCTATAGATTATTACGTTAAAATAATAAATAATGATATACAACTTAAAAAATCTACACGAGACCGCACACTTATTTTTACCGAGGTGCACCGCGCGTTTCGTAAAGAAGTCGCAGTACCGATATTTGTTCTTTTCTATCAATTTTATATTGATTTCACTACAGTTATAAAATACGTCATATTTTTTTAAATATTACATCACGCGGTTTTCAAAATTGCTGGTTACGAGCATTTTCATTAAACATCGACCAAAAAATTGTGTCATCTTTATTATACAAGAGCTATAAACGATGACTGTGTGACATTTATTTCATAGAAGTATTCAAATAATGAAAAACAGAAAATAACTTTCGAAAACCTTGTGGACTTTTTGTTTGAAATTTCGAAACTCTTTATATGTACACACGTCGTAATATACTTTTGACGGTATCAAAACATATGAGGTCATAATAATTCGAATGCACGTTCGACGTGTATATATATATTGGCAACAAAATAATATGAACGTTGAATAATAATATATTATGATGATTCACTGAAATCAAAAAAAAAGAAATAGTTCAAACACTAGTTTAGAAAAAAAGTGTCTACATTTATAATTTATAACGACATAATAAATAAAATACAAAGAACACCCTATACAATCTATGCATATTGTTTTGAATGGAGTTATTGGCCTGCAACGGTTCATCGTAACTCCCCTGATACATTCGGCAACGATGGTTCTTTTTGTTAGTTAGCTGAGCACTACACCTGGCTTTATATGCGTGTTTGAAAGAAATTTGTTTTTTTTTATTATTATTATTATTATTATTATTATTAAAATTGCTTTTGAAGAAATTCAATTTAGAACGGTCCTATTTAGTTGAATGATAATAATTAATATCCGTCCGTACCGCCATTAATAAAAATATGTTATAAAATATTTCATATTGCGTACGAAAATTTATCGTGGACGTAAAATATTTTAATATTTATAATACAATGAAAATATTTTCTGTAGAAAAACACTATAAGCCTTAATGCGTTCGTGCCGTTATAATAATTTTAATTATCTATTATAAAAATAAATAATTGAATTATTAAAAAAATACAAAAATTGTAACGAAACAACTACAATAACAATTTAAACTATATAAAACATTTTATTATTACTTTTACATAATTGAATTAAATTCTCGTAACTCTGGAATAAAATGTCTTCTAAGACTTCGTTCTGCTAAACTATGAAATTTAAAGGACGGCAATAGATACCTAATATATACTGAATGAAAAGACTTTTAAACATATGCTGAACACAAACTAAGTTCTATGTCCTTAATTCAAATCTCTGAAACCCAAAATCATTATTATAATACTAAATGAACTACGCACTACATATATAGTTAGTGCAAAACTATATCTCATTCCGTAGAATTATTCGTTTTTTAGAAATACGTCTATGTAGTATTATAATATTTTTTAAACAATAATATTCGCAAAGTTAAATTTAACCTAACCTTGAATATTTAATATTTCTGGTCTTGGAAATTGCTTACGTACATTTTAATTATTCGCGTTTTTATTCGAGAAATAATTATTAACTTCCACAAAACAAATATAAATTATATTATAATACAACATAATACGTGTAAAATAATATTAAACCTATAAATTCCTATTAAATTACTAATTAGTTATTCTAAAATGTATTTTTTAAAACATCGTATAAATTAAAGTTTCAATTGTATACAAGAATAGAGAATACAAATATCCGTATGCTCGCGCGCGTATATGTGCGTGTCTAAGGTCAATATTTTTAATACGTTATAGGAACGGCGATTTTTATATACGATATCGAAAATGAATACGAAACGATACGGTTGTATTAATTATAAAAGCACGTTAAGATCAAAACTCGTGAATGATTTCGTTTCAAAGTAACATATTTTGAAAAACATACTAACAAATAAAATTAGTAATAATAATGATACACGCATTATTGAATGATCAAAAAATACTACCTCTCATATATCTCGTATGCACTCATTAACAGAGCTAGTCCACGAACCGTTACATAATTCATATTAAACCGTCCAATTGGCAGCGGACAGCGTATATAGAACACGACATATGTGATAGGGTTGAAGTATGACGTACACCATCGTAATAAAATTCACGGTATATACGAACAACCAATACAGAGCGCGTGATACAGTAGGCATTATTATTATACCGTCCACGGAGAACGCGAACAAAGCGATTCTTTTATTTATAACACTTTCGCCTTTTGTTCATCTCGTCGATCACGAAATTATATACTACCTAGTCAAGGCCGTGTGCACACACAGTCACCAGAACTACAGTTATCGCCACCACGCGTCGTCTTCGCACACGAAGGCGACTGTACAGTATATATGTGTACACCATACACACCATGCTTGAATAATGGATACAGTATAATATAATTGTGGATTATTATTACACGATTCTTTCACATGCCAAAAACAATATACTTAGGAATACGCGATGTATAAGCGAAAACGTGAAAATCCCCTTCGCTATATATATATAAGGAATAAATATAATATATTTTGAATAGCGAATTATTATTATTAGGTCATTTGAATCACTTTAGACTTAAAAAATAATACTCTGCAATAGCCACATAACTATAGAATATCAGCAGTTCAAAAGTTAAAAGTTAATTATTCGTTTAACGAATTATTAGGTATTCAAAATTACGAAGTTATTTAAAAAATATAATTTTATTTATAGAATTTTTCGTATCTTTTTCTCGTTATTTTATTGAGATATACACCATGTATATTATATTTAGGTAGGTTACGATTCAAAAATACAATAAACGACGAGAAACTATTATATAATTAACATACTTTACCAGTAACGTATTTTTATGCAACTTTTAAACTGAAAATTAACTCAAGTTTATCTTTTTTTTTAATTAACTTGTAACTCAAGTTTTTTAATTTTCAAAAGAAACTTTTAACTTAACTAAGCTAATTATTTTTTAAATTAACTTAATATTGTTTATAATAATAAGTAAAAATGAATTTGTACGCGTGTTTTCGAACGATAAATGTATATTCATATACGTATGATGCATACTGATACGACCGAAGATCGTACAAACTAAATTATAATCAATAGTTATACTATGGATTCTACAGAAAATTAAATTCCGAAAAATCAAAAGTAAAATTTTAATTCGACCGGTTTTTATAGATGTCGTAGAATCTTGTTCTGGTTCTATACACACACATACACACACGTTTGTGTATGTATATATGTATGAAACGATGTACGCGTTTATCGGAATTTTCCAAAATTAATAACTGTGGTTTGAAAAAACTTGCATAATAAAGACAAATAAAAGCGGTGAAATTATAAGAAACGTCGTAGGTTTATCAACAACGTACAAATAATAGGTCGATTATCCGTACAAATGTATATGTCATTACACGGCGGTGGTTGGTGATGGAAATTACGTTTTAAATATTTATGAAGCACGACAAAAGGGCGGGAGAAAAACGCCGCGAACATATTCGGCACAACATGGGCGCCGAGACATAAAAATCACGATATTCGTATTTTTTGCGTCTATATATATATATATGTGTGTGTGGGGGGGGGAATGAATAATACAACCGACGTCCCGTCGAAAGACGAAAGGTTATTTCCTCCTGATTTCTATACGATACGTTCGAACGGGATAGCCCGGTCGTTCGTCCCGAGGTGTATCCCGCATAAGTGGTTATTTACTAAAAAATGCGTTACGCAATTCGGTATATATTATATTTTACACCGTCGGGTGACGTGACCATATACCGGAATTGGTGACCGAACGTTGTTCTCGGCGGCCCGCGAGACCCGTGTGTACGTACGTCCGTACGGGATAGGTTCGCGTGCGCGTATTATAACGCGCCGGGTTCCGCGGAATCGCGCGCGTATCGAACAAAAAAACCACGATAATTTCTTTCGCTCCGTCGAAGAATCCGGTTTCGGAGGATTTCACTCGGCTCGCGAGAGACTGTGTCATCGAAATTCACGCGCGTCCGTCGTCTTGTGTACCGAGCGAATATTATTATTCCGCATAATACGTAACGTTAACCACGAAAATCGGCGATTATTAATTGTACGCGCGACACGTCGTCAATTTCGAAACGGATTTGACGGAGCGCCCTAGTTTTAAACCTACACAAAGCGATTCGCATAATATTCGGTACATGCACACCACGCACTCCGCCACTACAGTTATATTGCGAAGCGCCGATACTACGGAAGATTATTTAGACTAAGGTCCCTCTCCATCTTCACCACCAGCACCGCCCCACCGGTGTCATAGGCGCGCGGATGACGTTCGTAATATATACGTACCTGACCTAACCCAAACACTGTATGCACGATATCCGGAGGATATTTCGGGGAATTTTTACTAGGTGAAAGCGTTAAAAAAGGAATTATTTTACCACCCTTAACTTGTTTTGATCGTACGCTATATTTGAATTTATCGTAAATTATAAATATATATTATTATTTATTATATAATAATAATAATAATATATATAATATTTTATTATATAATATTTATAATAATATTATTATATTATTATTATTATTAATTATCGATTGGAATATTCATTTTGAAATTTTATAACCGAAACGAATTCGAGCCTTTTTCTACGATATTATTTTATCATCAAACACACCCCAATCTAGAATAAACACTTAGGTACGAAATTTATTAAATAAATAAAACCACGAAATATTAAAATAGTATCTTAGTACATATATATAGAGATTAGATAAATCATAATTTGTTACCGACAACGTGTATCGAGCAGTACCAATAACAAACATTTTTAAATAGAATTAATATATTTCCGCGATGTTTTAGTTACTTTAATTCCTCCAATAATTTAAGGACACGTTGCAATTAATATCTAACGTGTTAATAAAACAAAAGTAATTATTGCCCAATTATCAAAAATACCGTCTACTAGGCGATAAAATTATTTTATTGTTTGACAATCGTTTCGTCTATTTTCGGCGATTCAAATATTTACTGACGCAAAAGACTCTAGCTTTAAAAAGTGTTTACGAAAACAGACTTAAACGTATTCTTCGATCGAATCCATCGATACTACCGTCGTGTAGTATGCCGGACGCGTCGAAGGTATATTCATTATACAAACGAGAACTTTGAACTACGCTATACAGCCATTGCGCGAAGGTCAGTTAGTGCGTTATTTCAAATTTTTACGACATTGACTGCGGAGATGATGCTATAGAATAGAGTCCACGGCTATGATAACGCCATAATTACCTATAAGTAGGTTTATTATAATATCTATTAGTAGTCAAAAAAAGCAATTCGCTATTACTATAGTGTATGCGAGATGAACGCACGAGATATTAGCAAAATCGTGCGCCGAAACCATAAATCAAAAAACAAGTTGTACGTGCTTATGCGTATAAATGTGTATATGACCCTATGGCTATCCAATGACACGGTACTCGACGCGGTGTGTGTGTGTGTATGCGTACGTGTGTGTAAGAGAATTTTGACATTGATTCGAGTGTAAACCGTGATCCCATTTGGGAGCTTCTAAGAATTCGTGAAATATTATTACACATTTGTAATTGAATGGATGAAAAAAATTCAATATTGGTAATATCATAATAACACGCATTCAGAACATTTTTAAAATCCTTCGCAATAAATTCACTATTTCAATATGTATATTATATATATATAATTTTTAATATAACGTATACGTATTTTTAAACAAAAATTGTTTGAACAACTTAAAGAACGCAAGTCGATTATTTCAAATATATTTGTATTCGTAGTTGTATACGATGTGACGAATTTTTTTCGACGACATATTACAATATTAGATAATAATGATTAATGCTTACGAATTCATATTCTATACGATTCTAATTTATTCATTCATATTTCTTCTTTATTTACCTCATAGATACAAATTTGTTCAATTGATATGATTTAATAACGTTAATTCATTATTATTGTAGTCGTTAATTAATATTTATCGTTTCAAAAATCAAAATTGAAATTTCCATTAGATAATACGCTTTAGATGTATTAATATTTACGTAATACAATTAATATATGAAATTTAGTTTTAAAATTCACCTATAATTATTTTATTAATAAAAAATATCTAACTAATTATTATGAGGTATAAATAAAATTTTTATTTTTTATATTTAATTTATCTTATTTATAATCGACAAGTTTTTATGTATTTTTTTTTTATAAAATTAAGCATTCCATTTACTTATGTATAATATTTATGATTTTGAAAAATTAAACAGCTATTTTAGACATTAAATTTCCGATATATTTTATTCAAATATCGTTGTTGGAACCTAACGTAATTTACGTGCGCTCTTTTTATTGTATTTTATTGAACCAAAGTTTAAAACGAATCACATTTTGCTGCCTATTTAGTTTTTCCTTATTAGAAAAACACTAAATGCTTTTTTTAAATATTTCCCCGATTATTTAAAGCCTGTACAACATATTCGTAATTTTACACGTACAGAAACTCGAAATCAAATGTATAAAAAAAAAATTGTTCGCTTTTTCTCAAAAATAAAATAAAAATAAATTATAGCTATTATATTATGCATATTCGTATACTCACGTCTAGTTTTCATTGTGAAATGAACATGTTGGCAAATAAAATGTTCATGAAACGTAGCGTCAGTAATTCGAAGACGACGGAGTGGGCAAAACACGAAAACACCGCTAAAGACGCCGTATACATACTAACACGAAGGATCCGATAATACACCTGTGCCATAGTATTGTAGAAACATACCATTATGTTAGGTAATACGTCAGGCAGGAGTAGCGCATCAAGTGTATTTGAACTTTCACCTCATCGATACACTAAAACCTACGAAAAAAGAATAAATAAATGTATATTTATTCGTTTAAATAAAAAACGAAAATTAATAATACTTAATATATATTAAAGAGAATTATAATTATTATAACAATAATCAATGTATATAATAATGTATATGTATACGGAAAATGATTTTTAATTTAACTCGTAATAATAAAACCGATGTTTAAAATCCGATGGATTCGATTTAAAAACATTTCTCCGTTATTTATTTTTCACATTTTGGCGAAAAAGTGCTTAACCGCAATATTCTTTTCCCGAGAAAATTCAATTACATATTATTTATACGCACATTTAACGGTTATATATGCCACCCTCGCTAAGCTAGTTTGCGAGTAATAAATAAATGTAGAAAATGTTTTAAGCGTGTAAATATTTTACGCTTTTTACATTCAGAAAATTAAAAAAATAATCTTCCCCGGCAGAGAACAGGTATTTCAGATTTTTTTGTTAATTTCTCCCCCAACGACCAAGACACTAGGGAAAAGTGATGTATTTAACCGATTAACCTACATTTTCAGGGTCGTTAACTCGGTCCCATAGAATCTCCCATCATATTTTCAGACCTCTAAACAAATGTCTCTCTACGCTACCGAATACGTTTTATTTGGTTTATTCTGTCTTAACAAATCATATACATATATGTATATGCTGTAAATCAATAGATAAATTAAAATTAATTTTGGTTATAACTCGTAGGTTATAAGGCAGTTCGTGTGTGGGAAAAGACATCGGAACTCTAAATACGTCAATGTACAAATTTAAGAATTATTATTTAATATGTTTTTAAAACAAGAACCTTCTCTAAGAAAATCCTAACTAATTTCTAACTATACAATTATCAATATTGTTCGTTTACATTATATGTTAAGCATAACGCGTACCTTGAAAAAATAATTTATTATTGTTATATGTTCTAATAATGCTCTATAATAAATAAATAATGAGTTTTAAACAAAAACGTATACACTCGCACACATAGCATAAATAAACATTAAAAATAAAAGCTAAAACTTAAACGTGTGAATAATAACAATAATTTAATTCCGCAGTTGTTAATAATTACGATTGGCCAATGTTATTTTTTCTTACAATTAGTCATAATATACGTAGCGATTTTCCCATTCGTTACGCATAACAAATATTATTTGACGAATGTATAAAAAAAATGTGATTTTAGTTTCATCATAGACCTCTAATTACGTGAATATTATTACCGCGGCAGTTTACTCTAGTAACGTACCTACTATATATAAAGAAAAGACGAGAAATATTCACAAACATCGGGACGACGCTAAAAAAACCATAAAAACGTCCGTTTTAATTCTTAAATACAATTATGTCACGTATAAAGTACTCGAAGACACTACTCATTATCGACGTCGAGTCATCTCCCAAAACGGTTCTACTCGCCGTATTCACGAAACGCCGATGAAAAACAAAGAAAATTGAAACGCGTAGCGGACGTTTTATTATTATCCATTTTACAAACGTGGTGGTGTCAGAAAAACAAACCGAAAAATTCCGAAAATCACCGCCACTGATCATTCGTTTCCGTACGAACGATAGTATTTTTAATATTATTCGGCGAACGACAACGAATAACGAAAACGCGGAACGTTCTTGTCAGCCCTCGGAACACAAGTAGGCGAACAATAAAACGCCCATAATAAAAGAGTAAAATAATGATTACGCGTCGTCGTCGTTAAATACGTCGCGAGATATTTAGAATTTGTAGCCGGTATTTGATTACGTGTACGAAAATTTAAATGAAAAAAAAATCAAAATCCACTCGAGACGACGGTTCAAGAGCGTTGTTACTAAATAAATACCCGAATTGTGTTTTAACTTTTTAGAGTGTGATTCGTGTGTCAAGGAAAAGACTTTGTTGCTCAAGAACCGAACATTACACAATACGTACGCACAAACACCAATACGTTGGTATTTGCGTTTGCGTGTTTGCGCGCGCCATTTTTTATTTGAACAGGTTCGTTAACGAGAAAAACGAATGTCGACGGTATCTAACATCTATCGACAACGTCTGTATTATTTGTCGGTAACGACGCGACGAGACTTCAAAACGAAAACGAGACACATATCGTCCGTAGTACGACCATTAAAGAAGGTACGCGGCGACAAGTAGCAAAGTGCCGGACGTTAAAGCGGCTTTTACGTATTTTTCGTAAATTAGATATCTGTGTTGAATGGCGCGCGAACGGACAATATCCGTACACGTCGTACTCGCTCAAAACGCGTCGCATAAATAGGCGTACGCTTCCTTTGGCTTTTTGTTCGTCGCGGCATGATTAAAAACAACGTATTTCGTCGATATATATTAGTTAAAACGTAACGCGGGAATTGTTAGCGGCGAAGTACACTCATTTAATACGGGAATATATGTATTAGCCAAACAAATTGTTCAAAGCGGTCCGGCACGTATCCAGTTTAGCGATAGGGAATGTTCATAGACCTCCTCGAAAATGTTTAAATGTTCGCCGACGGAATCGCGATACTCGATGGCGCCCGTATAATTTAAATACGTCGTATACATTCGATCGTCCGCGTGAAAGAAAATTTTGGATACGCGCCCGAACGCGGTCTTCGCAAACGGAACTAAACCCGCGACGACGGGTGTTCGACGATTAAAGACACACGAAGTGTACACAAACTGTACGCCGTTCGATTCACGTTATTTGGACGCACTGACGAACTCGCCAATTTCATATATATATGCGTATGTATACATTAGAACGACGACGTATTATCATTATTTTGTGTTACGATAGAAATTTGTTTAAAAAAAACGCCGGTACTTAGCGTTTGAACGTTTGGCGATTTTACGTTTTTTTTTATCCCTAATTGAATACGCGGTTTAATGGTCGATGCGAGCGGAAAGGGAAATGAGACGTCGGAATCGCCACCACGGGTCACGACGGACACAGCTGCTAGTAACGATCTAGGTAGAATTTATACTTAATCATGGCCAGCGGCGGTTCCCGTGCCGTAGTTTTGTAATATTACGTTCGTTCTAGCGTCAGCCGTGTTTCTTACGTGCGTCGCGGCTGGTGCTGGTTTGTTCGCGTTCGCGTCCACTCTGGCGTCGGCGCGAAAAATCGACCCCAACATGTTCTCTAAAGGACAGACACCCCCGACGCCCATGGCCGAATCTGGTACTCAGCTGGCCATCAGAGCGTTGAAATGGGGTACGTTCTACGCGGTCGGTGGTTGCGGATTGTTTTTCTACGGAGTGTGGAAATTAAGCGGGGCCAACGATGCAAGTATAGTTTAATTAGTCTCGAATCGCGTTATACGTAAATTTCGACAAAAATCGAAAACATTCGTGTTACGTATATAAACATAGGGGAGTTATTTCTTTTTTAATTTGTCGATAATGTTTTTCTAATTTCAATTTCCGAATGTATTGTTGGTCACTGTAAATTAAAATTACACACAACTACCAGCCTCGTGTTTTTATATTTGAAATCCTTTTATACGCATTGGTATATAGGCCCATGTTCAGGTTTATTGTCTTAAATACGTAAAATAAACAGCCAATATTTTATAGTTATGACTATATACGTACATCTGTAACAATTTCTAAAATATAATTGTTCTTTTCGTTTTACAGATGCGTGAGTTTAGAGTGAAAATAGGCTCATTACTTCCAAGACTTACCCCAACCGTTCATAATTCTCGTACAGAATTCGAAGGATTGTCGGATTTAATGACATATCTGGCTACAGACTATTCAGGACAAACACCAAAAACCAAAATCACAAACGAATCTAAAGATGAAATACTCAAAGATTGATAAAAACATTATAATGTAATTACGTTTATTAAAATTAGTCGTTTAAATAAAATAAACAAATGACTTATTTTTAAAATAATTTACAAACAATAATATGTAACAAAAATGTTTGAACAAATAAACGTGTAGTTATAATTTAATTATCGGCAACTATGTACAATATTATTTGTTTGTTTATAAACTGAATTGTATCTAATCATGCAAGTTTAATTAAAATAACAATATTCGAGTCACTTTATAAAATTATATTAAATTAGTCAAATTTACCGTGAATAATAATAGATATTACAAATAATAGGTACATTATTAAACTATACTAAAATTAATTATATTTAACTAACATTTCAGAGATCAAAATTTATCCTGGAAGATCTTATTTTACCTAGGGATTGTAAAAACATTTTTTTAGGTGATTTAATATAATCCATATTAAGACGAATACAATTCAATAATACGTAGTATATTAGAAAATAACAAAATATAATCGAGTACATTGTAGCTATATAAAAAGATGGAACAAAATCCCAATCAGTGATAATCAACAATTAAGCAACTCCATTTTCACTGATAAAAATGTAGACAATTTAATTAAATGTCGATTAATCATTAACCACTAAACAATTTATATTTATAAAGGTCGTATTACAATTATTTTGGAGACAATCGCCCAAGATAGTCAAAAATTGAACTAAAATATTACGAAATTTCAGGTTTTATAATTTATATAATTTTAATAATTATTTATCTATTATTATAGTTATTATTGTCCTCCCACTTTAACAGTTCTCCACCTACCACCACACCGACAATTTCTTGCCCACCTATTTTCCCATACTCTGATTGCTGCTGTTCTCGAATTTCCCACCAACTGCATTTTACCTTCACATCTATTGCATTGTTTCACGATTAACGGACATTTACCAATGTATACATTCCTAATAACGTCGTAATCTTTCACATAATCTGAATGTTGTTTACCATTTGTTATTGTGTCTATAGAAGATGTATTATATCGCAAACAGTCTGGTTCTTGTCCAAACACCAACTTCAATGGTAAATGTTGATAGTATAAAGCAGGAGATGCAACTTCGTGTATTCCTGCAGCGACTGATGACAGAGGAGTGATAATTACTTGACTTTGAAGTGTATAGCATTCGTCAAACAACATTTCGTCATGATCACCGCACAGTTGAACAAATCGTGAAAGTAAACGGAATGTAACAGACAGAACGTCTAAATTATCAATATTTTTAATGAACACTGGTAGACAATTAGGTCGCAACAGGCCCCATATACGTATCATTACTAATAATTCTCGTATTGTGTTTATAGCGTATAAATCATTTAGTAAATTATATCCAACATTATCACGTGGTTCTGGTATTCTGGAGACAATGTTTAAAGCAAGCTGTGCTACCCATTGTATAAGTTGATGAAGTGATTGAAGAGTACTAGGTTCTACAGTAAAATCCTTACCACCCAAACTTGGTAAAATTTTATCTATGTCAATGATGGGTTCTTTAAGAACATTCGATAGACTCTCGGCTGGATCTCGATCAGCCATTATGTCACTGACACGCAAAACATTTTTGAATGCGTTGGATATAGAATGTAGGGTCATTAAGTGCATAAGATCAGAACGTTTGGATTGTGCTCCTGGCATCATTTTATAAAGAAACGAACGTATACTTAAGTAGGTAGTGTACTCTTTCTGTTGAAGCACTTGTGTTTGTTTCTGAAAGTTTTCACTAAAACGATTGCACACAGCTTCTAACATATTAGGTCTTAACGATATGGCCAAATCCCACCAATCCAGGCCCGTGACCAAACAATATTCGAGTTGCAATGTAGCATAAGCGACAGTTAAAGGCCCATTTAGTTCTGCCACAGATAGTAGTTGAAATAAATACAAATTACCCATGTTGTCGCAAACAACAAACACGTTTCCTAAGTAAGAAATGTCCAAGTCCGAAAACTGAATATTAGAACTATGCTGCAAGCCTATTTTCCCTATATTGTCTTCGCAATAGCTACTCAATTCAAATAAACATTGTTGTGTCAATTCTCTGGATAAACAACACACTTGGTGATTACTAAAGGCGGCCACAACATATTGACTACAAGAGGACTGATTATAGGATATAGACATTTTTGGTGTGGCTAATGCCGTTAATTGAGCACCAACTGTAAACGAGCTTTTTTTAATCCAACATACAGTCGGATGGTCTTCAGTAATGATCTTTTTGAATACCTTATTGATTGGATTAGTTTTTTTAACTAGCTCCCACGTCTCAATGATACATCCGTTACTACTATTACTGCCAATCACGAGAGATTCCGAACCTTCTCGCAATAAAAATTTCACGTGCGAAATAACTCTATCCATGGTTTCATTGAATGTTAAAAAAAAGCTGGGCAACCACTGCGACACAATCGTGCAACTCTTTTCATTTACAAGCTTTATTGATACTTCATAACAGTGAATTGGTGACCGCGGCCGACCATCAGACGTGACAATCAAAAAATTTCCATTTTGCCGATAACTGATGTCGACAACGGATATACGATATCTAGCAACAGCCAGACTATTTGTAGCTGAAATCATGGGTTCCCCGCTGTCATTAGTTAACAGGGCGGCGATCATACCCGTGGCAGACACTACCAAACATCCAGGCAGTCCCGTGCCACCCCATGTTCGTAAGGACGGCGTAAAACGTACGTAGTTAAATTTTTCAAAATAGTTGACATTATCGGCCTTTTCGTTAACAAGCATTAATCTTTTGCCCAAATGGAAGAACGTACCAGCTATAATTGGTTCGCCACGAAAGTCTTTGGACCCGACCTGTACCCAATTGGTGAGATTGTGATCGGTACTGCAGGTCCATATCGATACAGCACCGTTCTTGTCGCCGATCAACAGCGAATACCCGTACATATCCCATTCCAGGGTGGTGACCGTGCAATTATTGGACGTAATCTTATGGTACTTCCACGGGACGTTCAAATCGGCTATGTAGACGTGCGAACCCCAGTTTATGTTGACATGGTCGTCGAGATCGAACGTGGTCACCCAGGCGACGATATTGTTGGCGGAAATCTTGGCTAGGCACTTAAAGCACATGTCTTCCTCCATTTGCTCATTTTGAAATTGAGTTTTCCACGCTTGTTTTCGAAATATCGAGTACACCAAGTCCATTATTGCAGTCCGGCGAGTTGCGTGGTTTTACAGCATAAACTTCGCTTATACTTACGCGCAGACAGCACGGCGAGCCGGCCCGTCACGTTCAGTGGGACCCGAGCGACGTTCCCAAGCGTATACCGAGTAACCAGACAGTTGCAACAGACATGACTGATTATGCACGTTAGAAGAGCGCGGTTTAGGGAAGAGAGAGGAAAACTACGACAACGTAAACAAAACGCTTTTCTTTCTTCTTTTTTTTTACACTTTTATCAGTGAACGACATTATCAACACAACAACATTTTATTTGCGACGTTGCCGGATTGTTTTTCTAAACGTCGCCCGTTATCATTGTTTGTTCGTTTTTCGCAGTCTTGGCCACCAGGAGGAGTAACGAGTCGCGCTGCACTGAACTACTGAAATAACTTGTGTTATAGTAATTGGCGTTGTGTTGTGTGTGTGTGTGTGTGTGTATGTGTATGTGTACCTACCAGTCGGTCTTTACCTATTTAATATTCATCGATTCACGATTTGTTTGTCCGTCGTCCGCGTTGTAATTGTGGCACTCGGTACGGTTGTCGTTGTTATGTCCGTGGAAAGCGTCGTTTGAAGAACAATAGACAAGTAAGAGGACACTCGTCGTACCCGAAAAATCACTGCAGCTCGCGAATGCGTTGTCGTGTGTTTTATTTTTATACTACTTTCGTTTGTTTCAGTGGAGAACCAGTCGATCGACAACAAATCGCCCATTATCAATCCACCGAGACAAGTACTGCCCGCCTATGTAACGCAACAGCCTCCGCCGCACAACAATCAGATACATTTACAAACAGACTTCACGTCTCCACCACCAACACACCCCCATGGATTCTGGCCACAACAGGCCTTCCCCAATTCGTGGCCAACCCAATTCCGTATGCCCAGCCCGGCAACACAAACCAAAACTACTGTGACGAACACTACGACATGCAACAACAATCAGCCCACATTTAGTTCGTCTAGTAATAGCACCATACGATCACCTTCGCCGCGTTGGAGGTCATTCAACAACAATTCACGCCAACGAACACCTTATCAATTTGGGAATACCCCCAGAAACAATTATCCAAGACAATTCTCTCAAAATGCTGTATGTTACACTCATGTTTTAACCACTTATTTTAAGCGTATTACTCTTTTGTATAGGTGATAAACTTTATTTTTAACAGAATGGTAATTTCTTTGGTAATACTCCGCAAAATCCACAAGCGCCGTCATCATCGTCAACACAAAACTGGCCGCAATTTAATCAAAGACCTCGATTCATACCAAGACAACATATGCGAATGAATAGACCTCGTAATTCTGTTCAAAATCAATCAAACGGGACTAATCAGGTTTGAGTTTTGAATTTGTTTATATAAGTATTTTTTATGTTTAAGTGGGTCTTATTTTGAAAAATGTATTTGACTATATTTTTTTTTCTGCTCCTATTTAATTACATTTTTTAAAATAATGCGAAACATTGCAATAATTATCTAAGAAAATAATATAAACCTATAAGATTAATGTAGGTATCCATCAATTATAAGTATATTTTTGGATGATTATTAAAAATAATAATGTCCGTAATTTATTCTAGGTAATTTTTATCTTTAAAACTGATTACTCGTAATTATTAATCTTTTCAAATGACAAGCTTAATTATATGTATGACCTAATACACTATAATCATATAACAATTTAAATCGCTCAAATTATGTTTAACTGTACCTTAAAATAAGGTCTACATTTTAATATTTACATATATCTACCTAATAGATTACTATTTACAACTTAAATATATTTTTTAACATTTTAAAGTATATACTTTAACTGAATAATTTACACTAATAAATATTACATTTTTAATTTCATCATTTTTCTTTTAACTGGATATATATACGTTTTTAAAAGTAAATTTTAATTTTTTAACATTATTAATTTGAATAAAAATATAGGAAACAAATGCTGTAACTGAATGCAAAACTCGAAAACGCAAGTTGAAATCACAACAATCTGGAGAACCACAACGTGCTCAAAAACCATGGAATCGTGAAGATGCCGTTAAAGCTATTGCTGCAGAAATGGAACTTCGAACTCCTAAAAACAATCAACAAATTATGATCAGATTTCCAGATCATGAAATTACAAGACAAATTGTTCAGGGCTTTCATACTGACATAAAATCTGTACATTTTCATACACCGTGTAATCCAAGGTATGAAATAATAAATAAAAAATGTATTAAAGTTAAACTATATATTTAATCTTTTAATAAAAGTATTATAAAATTTAATGTTAATCATTTTTTAATTACATTAGATATTGTTATGTACAAGTACAACCAAATGCTAATATTGAAAGTGTTGCAAATGAGCTAAATGAAACATTTTTCCAACATGAAAAATTGCGTGTAGAAATTAAAGAAAGTCAATTTGAAGAGAAAGCATTCCCAGAATGCATTGATCCATATACGTAAGTAGATTATTTATTTTTAGTAATTATTTTAACATTAAGGCAATATCATAAAATATTTACATTTTCTATATTCATCTTTTCTGAAATAATATATTTTATTTAAATAATTTGTTTAAAACTTTCGTTTATAAATGTATTAATGCAAATATTTATTTTGAATACGATATTTTTCTTTATTATAGATTATACCTTGGAAATTTACCAACAAATATTACTTCTAATGCTGTTAAAGATGAATTTCCTAAAGCCACTAGAGTTGATATTGGATTTGCTAAAAAAATGAAATATACACGGTAAATTTAAATTTAATATATTAATAATATTATATTTTAAAAAACAATTTTATGTTAGGTATGCATTTATTAAATTTTCTAATGCGGAAGATGCAATACAAGCTTATAAAGAAAAATATAACCTAGTGATCGATAGCCGATCAGTTGTGTTGAGGTTCAGACGTGGTAAAGGAAATGTAAATCCACCTGGACAAGTTGATAAATTAGTGAGTATTTTATTATTTTATTTTAATTAATTATTTGTCGTATATTTACCAGTATTTAATTTCGTTATTTTTTTTTAGCCAAACGAGATGAATGAATTTGATATTCAAAGCTTACGGAAAAAAATTAAGAGGGAACCTATAGAAGTAAATACAATTTTTTATTTTATTATATTACGCACCAATATAATATATAAATATTTATGTGTGTGTCTATATATATATATATATATATTATTAAATTTGTTTTTTTAGGAAAACATAGATGAATATGAGACTCCTCCAATCAATATATCGAGAGTTAAGCCTGAACTGATGGATGATGATGAATATGAACATGATTCAGTATATGAATCTCATGTACCTTATGGAAATGACATTAATATTAAATCAGAGTGTCCAGATTATGATGAAGAATATGATGATCAATATTATGAAGATGAAGATCCGTCCAATGTATCATACACTTTCCGGCCAAATGAAACTGTCACTGTGGATGTAGTACTTGCTGAAAATAATAGTGCACAATGCATACAAACCAATCGCGACGATGACATTGCTATACCTCCTGTAATTAATTTTATTACTATTTATTATAATTACCATTAAATCATTTTCAAATATTACATATTCATTATTTTAAAAAACAACATTTATGTCATTTTTCAATATTTTTTGTGATTTCTAGGGTGTTGAAGATGAAGATAGACAATGGAATGAAAAAGCAGATGACGAAGATGAATTTGATATACCATATTCATTTGTAGCAAATAAACTAATACCAGAAAATAACAGCGATGACATCACTTTACCCTCAACCGTAAGTCATTAAATTAATTTAATCAATACAATTGTTTATTAAATACGAACAATAATATTTTAGTAGTAATGCTATATTATATACCTTTTTATATTTTAAATATCAAACAATTAAATATATGTATACATTTTATAATAGTGGATATGATTATTATTTACTTATTTTAACTATATTATATTATATACTTTATTAGACTACATTTTCAAAAATTAGAAAATATTCATTAGAATACTGAGGTTCCATTCTTCAATTAATTCAATTTTTTTTTTTTACATGAAAATCTATATGTATATAAAAACAATAATTAGTACTAATTTGAGTTTAAGATTAATATTTAATAAATAAAAAACTAACTTAATTTATTATTAAACCAATAAATATATACAGTTGATTTTAAACTAGTAATTTTAATGTTTATAAGTGAAAATTAAATTAAAGATCTAAGTAGTAAAGTGAAATTCGCCTTGTATAAAATAAAGAATATTAATTATCATTTAATAAAATTATGAAGCCTAAAGGATCACTAGTAAAAAAAATTATAAGTGAAAATAAATTATACTTATCTAACTAATAATTATCTTGTATTAATATTGAATAACAAGTTTATAAAATTGTAATTATTACAATCAATGATGACATTTTTAGGGTATATATTTATACTAAATATAGAACCATATATATTGATATATAATACTATTAAATAAGTTCTAATAAAATTATATTATACTTTTCATTAAAAAAATATTAATACTTTCATAATGAATAAACACTAGTTTCATTTTGTGTTTATTTATCAAAGAATAAAATTCATGACGGTGGTAGTGATGGAGAAGATCAAAGATGGAATAACTCTTCTGATGATGAAGATGATGGTGGTGCTCAATACAGTTGGAAAGGAATAAATGACAAAAGTAACTCTACAAAACAAGCTAAAGGTATATTAGAAATTTAATCTCTAGTTAGAATTAATTTGTTAGTGAGTAAAAAGTTGATTAATAAGTAAAATCACAATTAGATTATGAAAAACGAGAATATAACTTTAAAAAATCAGATGACATTAGAGCCGTTAAATGATTCAAATTCCAACTCGAAATACACACGAGGTATGTTTTAATAATTTAGTTCACACAACCACATTTTCGTGTGTATATTTAAGAATCTATTGTATTGGAAAAGTGTAATAGTAATATACGAATAGAACTCATGAATAAGATAAGTTTAGCCGATGAGTCATTCGTGATATGTAGAGTGTTTAGAAGGTAAATAAATTGCGAATTACTCATGAATATAATAAGTAAAAATGCAAATGCCAAATACAACCAAAATAATTATTATCTTCAGGTTTGGGTTATTTGGCATTTAAATTAAATGTATTTAAACGGCACCTCGTTATTATTGGCCGAAATTTCTTTTTTACTTTATTTTGTTTTATTTTATTAAAATTGATTTTATTGAATTCCATTTCAATTCTATGAAATCCCCCGTGGTTGTTTTTTAATTTACAGTCTTGTTCACTCAATGTGGCCAAAAGGGTATTTAGGTTTGTATCGACCCAGTAATGGGGCATGTCAAGACGCAAACTGATGCACGTGTACTCAAGAAACAGAAGGTGAGATGAAATAAAAAAAAATTGGAATGCACTAGAAAAATTAAATGAAAATCTAACAGTTCTAAGTGAACATTTTAGTTTCATATTAGTTTAACACAATAAAAATATATTTTGTTATATATGCATAAAAACATATTTTTAAAATTTCATTCATAAACTTGTAGAGTTTAGTTAAGTCTAGTTTATTGTAAAAAATATTCTTAATAAATCAATAAGTAAACTAAAATGTATAATATTTAATATTCATTAATAAATAAGTATAAAGGAATCTAGTGCAAGTGGTAGTAGAAATTGGTTAATTTTTGGTATACCGATCAAAATATGTGAAATAGTTAAAAATTAAAAATCAATTAAATATATTTCTTATTAAGGTTTATATAGAAACATGAGTGATATAATTATAATAATACACATATATCTATTGTAGAATGTAGCCTTTTTAATAAATCATTTTTCGGTTTTAAATTACAGATTTGGCTAATTAACAAATTTAAAATTAAATGCTATCAATGACTTGTTATAAAATTGATAGTGATTCGTTAATAATTATACACGTAGTATATTAATATTATTAAATTGCAATATTACTTTTGCATAAAATGTTATTACAATGTGTATATGTAAGTTAAAGTACAATTGTTTAGATGTGTGTCTGTTTCTGGTTAATAAGAATTGATTTAATTAAAATAATTTAAAACAAAATGTTATCAAGGTCATATATAACATTAAAATAAAAATATATAAATATATTTGCTACCATTTAAAACATGCGTGATGAAGAGAGTATTGAATGTTTCTCCAATATCATTATCTTGTTCATACTAATTACAAATTGATAATAAAAATATTGTATAAAACAATTGGAACAAATTAAAATGTTAAACCTAAACTACAAACGTATGTAATTTCTTACATATTTCATATGATAATACATGGATTGTACAAAGAAATTGGAAAAAATTTAAAATAGAATAACATATTCCAAATATATATTATTTAGTATACTTTTATTCTTGAAATCATAAACAACTACAAATGTAAATAAATTTTATAGTTAAAAACATTCAAATTAATATTAAATATAAAAATGAAAATTTACTAGTATAAAACAGATTATTTTTTGCGGTAAAGTAATTTTATATTTAGTACACATCAGCATCACTAAAGTATTGCATTTCTATAAATTATTTTGTTTATAAGTATGTGGATATTACATTAACAATTGTCGTCTCTATTTACACTGTGTAATATTTATATATATATATATAACAAATGTGTGTGTACTCGCACGTGCGCTATGTTTAAATACAATGTATGATATTAGTAATACATAAATAAATTCTATATGTGCAATTATAAAAACTATTATGATAAACTAATTTCATAAAGTTATAAATTAGGTTAAATTTTTAGGAAGTTCTTGTTAACACTATATTTAAAAACAGAATTTTATTTATGTAGAACATAAAAATTGATATCTGTTGTCATTTAAAGGTTTTAAGTAATATCACCTCCATTCATGCCTATGATACTATTAGCATTGTAATATGACATATGTTATAATATAAAAATAGAAATTTTAACATTTTTAGGTATATATTATTTATACCTTTTATACATAGTGTATATGATTAACTTATAACATCATTAGATTAATTATATATTTAACATAAATCTTGCTATTATTTGATTATAATTATAATTATTTTAGTTTAATACTCCTATGGAAATAATATTTGTGTATATTTAAAAGTACCCTGTTATAATCATTCATATTTTTCAATACCACTGATATTGAAATACATGTACACAATAGTATATACTTTGTAGGACCCATACAAACACGCGTACTTTTAAATATTAATTAACTTTATATAACATAAAATTTAGAAGGTTAGAAGTAGTTTTCATATAAAATAATGATAGAAATCCCAATTTTAGTAATCTACGTATATTTGAAATCTTTATTTTGTTTTATGCAAAAGTAATTGTAAATTTAGTGAAAAATTGGTTATAGTAGCATAATTGAAAGGACCAAATAATTATTTTAAGATTGATTTTATTATCCAATAGTCATATACTTTATTATATAACCATAAGATTTATGACAAGACTGTGAATTTTATATGGCATATCAAATATTTTATAATTTTCACTATACTGTTGTATAAAATAAGAACTGTTTTATATTACTTGAGCTTTTTATTTACCTATAAACAACATTTATTTAATGACTTATTTTTAAAATCTATTTGTATAACAAAAATAATTTATTCTGGTAGTAAATAAATGTTTATAAAAAATGTCTAATATAGTAAAATCTATCAATTTGAAATTGAACACAATTATTTAGAAGTGGTTAAAAAACATTTTCTGTTCTCAGTAATTTTTCCTGATTGTGTAGAAAACCCTGTTAAAATAAGAACATAGGCAATCATTTTTTGAATATGATGAATAATTATTTATCGTTAAAAATAAATTAATAAATCTTGCAAAAATTAAATTTTCGGTAAATTTATTTAATTTAAATAACTGTATTTACTATGAATTTTATTCAAAATTAATTTTACCTTCCTTTTCCTGTACAATATAGTATTTTTGATAATTATTTTAATGATATTTTTATTAATATTTGAATAATACTTTTAAGTCATATTTTAGTTTATGTTCTAAAATCTAAAATTTCAATATTTAAAAAGTGATCCGATATTTAGAATAAACTGTATAGTGAAAACTATTTATAAATGAAATTACTATAATATTACATATTTAGGAAATTATCCAAATTAGTATTGAATGTTTTCATTATATTAATGGGTGTATCAGGGTAAGCCAAGGATTATCCTTAAATTACTCCATGATTGAAGTTTTTTTTCTACAGTTATGACTAAAAAGTAATTTTTTTCTATTATATCTCAGTTTATTAATCACAGATGGTCCATCTCGATTAAACATTTTAAAACTTCTACCAAACTATATACCTATTTCTTTTTACTCAAATCTAAACTTTAAATCATAATATTTAGAAACCTTTAATAAGGACATTGGAAATGTAACTTATAACATACAAAAAGAAAATGGATAAATAAAAATAATTACGTTTTGTATATTTTATAAATGAAAGTTAGGTCTTTGTAGTTTTATTGTTCATAAGTTCACATAAGCGCAAATATACTTAGAAGGCAAATAATATTCAATTTCAATTTGTTTTCATTATAATATTAAATGCCAATAAATAATGTATTTGGGTTATATTATTACGTATTAATTTTATAGTTATCGTTGTATGACTTAAATTTTTTCAATTAAAATTAATTACTGTTACATTTAAATGGTATGGTTTCACGCTTGTACCAAAATTAGTTGGATAATTCACTGTGATATTTGACAATTGCCACTATAATAGTGCTCCAATGTCCTTGAATTATGTTCTAAATATGTTGAATAAAACAAACTCTATAACATTAGAGTTACCACTTGTTTACTCACAATTGTGTATCACCTTTATGTAATTGTTGTTTTTATTTTATAGGTCCGTTGATCACGAACCTCAAGACGAAAAGCGAATAAACTGAACTCATAGCAACTCATCGTCATTTTTATGTTCCAATCATATTTATCAAAAAGTGATCTACACTAAGGATTCTCCTTTCAGACATTCCTCCTAATTGCGTACCTTATACATTTATTCACGTGTATCCCTTAATTCTGAAATGTTCTCATACAGTTCTACAATACTCTTAACATTAAAAACACCCATATGGACACAAAGATATTTGTATATGTGAACCTTATTTTTCAGTACATCACAAAAATATTGTTGACATTTTTTCGACCTCTTTCGTAAATACATATAACGTATTTTTAATTATAGATTAGTTAAGCTTTCCCATTTTACTTTAATATACAATTTTTATTATTATTATATTATGTTTTCGAACTACTGTTGTACAGACTCGAAACCAATATTATAATTATTACTTTAAACACACATACACATCACCTATATAATATAATATCAACGCATTTACCTATACAAGTATATTTTATAAATATAATGTATAATCCATTTTAGTTCCTCTATTCCGTGTTTACAAACTCGCTTACATATGTGTATTTTATATACATAATGTATGCAGTAAAATTGTACATTACAAAGTGTGCCCATTATTGAGAAAATAAATTTTAAACAATTTAATTCGCTGTGGTAGTTTTAAAAAAAAAAATGCCTTATCAAAAATTCCCTGTATACATACATGTATAATTTTTATCGTACTATTTTTTTTTAAGTACCATATACAACATAAAAAAAAAATAAGTAATAAGTACCATATACAACATATTGTGCAAATGGTCGTGTTTATTTTATAATTATTTCGGTGAATGTTTGTGATTTATGGATGATTAATTGTAAAACGTGAATTGTATAATTCATATTATAATATAAACGTATATTTGTGTTTGAATGTTGTATATATTGTTATATGCATAAAGCGTGAAACGAAACACCAGCTGTTAAAAAACAGTGGTAACAGTCAATGCTAAATTTATACGCAAAAAAAAAATACTAAAATTTTGTCATTTATCGATAATAATAAAATACCATTAAGTACAATTATTTTAAGATTTCAATAGTACAACATATTGTAATACCTCAAATGTAGCATTACAATAATTATTACTGTGATATAAATTGAAAAACAGATAAATAGCTGCTAAAACTGCTATTATTCCCCATAAAGCCTCCTTTGATTGTAAATGATATTTGCATATAACTTAGAGTTACCCTCATATAGAGGACTGGGTGTGTTAAATATCGCACAAGACTTGATAAACGTCTTATAACTTAAAATTCGTAAAAAAAACAATTCTAGAGAAACAATGGTTTTTTTTTATATAGTTGATAGTTTTATACCAACAATAATTTTTATCCGACTTACCTATATAGGAAAAATATAGAATTTTTTACAAAAATTAACGAACATAAGTTTATCATGCGCGTTTATACATTAAGTATCCGTGTTTGAATCATTCACAACCATAGGTTTTGCCGTGCCTTTGTAACGTACAATTTAAAATTATGTATTCTAATACTACGCCGTGTTTGTGTGTATCGATAAGTCTGTGCTCATAGTTGTATATTATACATTTATAATTTTTTCTTTTTTATTTATACAATCTTTACATTTATAATTTATATATATATATAAACCTAAACTTATTTTTGCTCCACATAATCAAAAAGAAATTATAATTTCGATTACGATACGTCGTGCTACCAAAAAAAAACATATCTGGTATTTAACGTTATTTGTACCGTATCGCTTACTTTATTTTAACAATTTATATTATTGTAATAATAATGTCATATGTACGATTTAAATCAAACAATATATATATATATATATATTATATAATGTAACTTATTCAACGCATGATTCATTCATGTGTTTATAGGTAATAATATTTACTTTGTATGAATAAGTATATGAAATTTGACTAAAACCTATACAATTACTACTACAGTTTTTTCTAATAATTATAATACATGTTTGCGTATCTAAATGTTACAAGTTTTATTTTTTACATAGTGTTAAATTGATTATTAGCCTATGTACACGTTACAGTGTAAAATTATTTTATTAAACGTAAAATTTAGCGGCTGGAGATACCTTGTTTCTAATTGTAGACAAAAAAATTAATAAATAAATAATAAACCTTCGTATTAAGTTCACTTGCAGTATTCTCACATACTTCACACAAGTATAGGTTTTTTTCAATGTTTTTAAATACATTTTATATAATTTATAACCTTTATAATAATTAATCATATATTTTCATCGTCATTATTTGTTCATTTGTATGATTATATATATATATGTATTCTTAGCAGTTTATAATTTTATTTCCCTAGTTATATTTTATACTTTTTTTATATCAAAACAATTAGACATAGTAAAAACATATAAAACATTATGTACTACATTTGATGTAAGTCTTGTTTTTTGTGTTTCACTATTATAAGACTCTGATGTAATATACTATTTTTATTTTTTAACTATTTTACGACAGGACATTACTATTTATATATTTTTTTATTATGAAAATATAGAATTGTTGTTATAACGCGTTAGGAAGACATAAATGACATTTTGTTTCCATTATTATTAGTACTGATGAATTTATAATTAGAATATTGATCGATAACTAAATACAAATAATAACTAAGTTTACACAAAAATAAACTACGTGTGTAGATTCAAGTATATTATATACCTTTTGTTTTATTGCCTTTTATCATTTTACCATTAGCTTGACCGATATTACTGAAAACAATAATTATATCCACCAAAAATATAATTACATAAACTTTATTTTAAAAATTTGTTTAACCTGCGTTTTCCCTTAGACCATTTATGATTGACAAATATAAAATTTAATTTTGTACGATTAATCCCAAATAATTACAATCGAAACTTAAATGTCTCACTTAATTAAAGTTGTATATTGTCGTTTTCATGATAATCGTGTTGAAAAAATATTCAGCTACATAACAATCCGAACGTGTAATATAATAATGTGTATTCATAACTATTTTAAATCACAAAAATCAGATAAACAAAATTATAAAGACGCATTTTTTAAATCAAATAATTGTTCATACATATATGATGTATTTGATAAATACCTATTTCTTTAATTTCATTATGCCTTTGGCCCTGAGGTATCGTACAATGAATGGTACAGACACAAGTGTTATAGTAATGCGTACTGGCGCTAATGATTTGTGTATGGCGTAAGCGATGATAAATTGACTTGCCACAGTCGCAGTATTAGTACTTTTGTCCGTGTTCAATATTCCCGACCAATCAATCCACTTTTGGACGTCCATGCCGTTCGAAATTAAAATGTACATCGTACCTAACGATATCAACGATATGCCAATGTGGAACACTATTAACACGGAACCATATTCTTTGGCCGCTTTCTTCAGTTTTTCTTGCCTTGTTAACTGTGGCGGGTTTGCGTGACACAAACGTACGCTGTTGGACGAGCTCGTTGGATACCATACACAAGAGTGTTGTTCGGTCAAACGGGCCAACAAAGGTGTTCCACATTGTCGTGGAATCCATAGAGATCCGTGCGTGTAAAAATTATTTTGGAAACATTTACAACCGTTATTATTGACAGGGCCGATTACTTTTAACAACGACGTGAATACTTTGTACATAATGCGCCCGTTCCTCGGAAATTACCACGAAAGACAAAACGGCCTAGCGTTGTTAACACGAAAAACGGGAACTTTTAAATTATTTTCGAAAATCTATTATTTTGATAAAACAAAAAGTGATAACGTGATTAAACGGAATCCGTTAACGCGGAATGTACCATATTGGTACAATTATCATAAACTATATGACTTGCTGGTTGAATTATTATACATAGAAGTGAAACGAAGAACGGCGAAATACAAACTCAACATTTTACCGCTTATTAAAATTTATAATGAATCTTTCGCTTAACGGAATTCATTCGTCATACGATTACGGTTAACATCTTTAAATTGTACATACGTATATAGCGTAAAAAATATTGCGCGAAATCGAAAACGTTCGACAATTTCATCGTTTTAAATGTATCGTCGTGTACAAATCGCGCGTAAAGTGCACAAAATCATTAAGATATAAATGTCCGTAGTAACAACCTTAAATTTGTAATTAGGCGACAAAATATTGTACGCGACACACATCTAAACACTTGCTAGATATATCTAAAAAAAAAATAGTAAATTTTTCGGTGTTTCGCAGTTTCTATTTGAGCGTTTGATCGCGTTTTACGCGACGAAATCGAGAGTATATAGGTATATGTATACTTAAATATGCGAAGACCGCGACGAATGATAGGAGCCGAAAAGTCGCAATTTGTGAACGCGCTCGACAATAGAACAAACTTGTACGGCAACTTTATTGAGGCTAAAGGTCCAAACATCTGTTCGTATATATTCAAAAAACCGTACCTACGTACGTAAAATTTTCTTACGTTTCTCCGTATACTTACAGTCTGTCCAAAGAGGACAAACGTTGCGTCAATCGATTATTTCACTATCCTCGATGAGAACTTATTTCGAAAAATCTTAACCCTCCCGTCAATACACACAAACATATTCACACACACTCAAACGTCGACGAGGATAGGGTCGCGCGGCGTTATTGCCCGGACGACATTTTGCTCGTCCGGCCGCGGCAAAAAGAGCACGTCGTCTCGCGCCGGCACAAGCACTTCACCATCGTCCCGCTCTCGACGGCCGCGCCGTCCACGATGTCCGCAACCGCCGCCCTAACATTTTGCGTTTTACATATGGCGTTCACGTTTTCTGGGCGGGCCGGCAACGTCTTTTTCAGCGACAGCCGCCTCGACCGTTCCGTCTGCTGTTCGCGCAGACTGCTGTTCGTGCCGCCGCCACCGCTCGTGCCGCTGCTGCACAGACTGTGCGGTGGCGCGGGGTCGGCGGCGTGTGGGAAACGCCACAGGAATATACCGCCGTCCGCGCTCGTGCTCACCACGGACCGGCCGTCCGGACTCACTTTTACGTTGGTTACGACGCCCGCGTGCCCGACACCGACATGCGTGGGTATCCCCTCGTCGTACAGCCAGACCTTAACTGTTTGATCCGAACTGCCGGTCACGATGTACTTTCCTGTGCATAAAAAAATCACGAGCGCCCGGATATTAATTATTGAATGGTTCGACGTGTAGACAAGACTGCGGGATATTAACTAGTTCAAAAACGAATGTCGATTAAGTTCAAATTCGTTCTTCAAAAGTTAGCGTTTAACTTCCAGTTAATTATTTGTACAAAAGTACCTAAATTAATGGTCGAGTTAAATCGTCGAACGATATACGTAACGTCAATTACTCTATATAGATAGTATATCGTCTATAAAATAACGTTCGTTTGATAATGTAAACGTTATAGTATTAATAACGTCGAGACTCATTTTTATGTTCTTTTTCGACGCTAATTAGAAAATGTTAACTTAATTAAACTTACGTCATTTTAACGTAACGAGTTAAAAAAATTATCGGTAATTGCGCAGCCCCGCAAATACTAATAATAAATAGATAATGGACGAAATTATATCCACGATTATTTTTTATCCGTCTGTTCGACGTGCACGATTTGTCGTTTACTTGTAATTCTAATTTTTAATTCGATAACATTTTCCGAAAAATTGACGGCATAAATCCCGTGCACTATATACGTCAAATAACGTAAACACGATCGAACCGAATAATAAATAACGTTGAATTATTGCGTTCGTATAAGATAACCATTAGTGGCGTCACATACTTGCATAACCGAGGACATCGAACTATTCGAACTCCGCAATATATAAATATATCGTTACGAAATAATAAAGTGCCAAAGGGAACATTTTGTTTTGCACGGTCAACGAAAATGCAAGTGAATACATCAGTAACGTAAAAGTTACGTCTATTATCAATATACGGACCATTAGGCGTGACGTCCAGCGAATTGAGCGCGGACGCGGAGGATCCTTCTATTTCGCGGATCAGTGATCCGTCGAGTGCTTCCCAGAACCCGATGTACCGGTTGGTGCCGCACGTGAGCAATTGAGCGCCGTTAGGGTGGTACCTGGCGCTGGTGAATATGGTCGACGAGAACATTATGGACAGCCGCGTGAACCGAACAATATCCCAGACGACGCACGTACCGTCCGCACTGGCAGTAATGGCCTCGTGGCCTAGCTGATGCACGTCGATCGAACTCACCGGACCCTTGTGCTCCTTGAGCACGGCCTGCAGCGCACCGTTCAACTGGTCCACTTGCCACACGCGCACCTGGCCCTCGCCGCCGCCGCTCAGCAACTTCCGGCCGTCTTTGGACATGGCGATCGCCGACACGCCCTTGTTGTGACAGTTGTTTATGGCGTACAACAGCCGCCCAGTCTCCGGCGTGAATATCCGGATATTGCCGTCGTTCCAAGACGTGACGATCTGCGAACCGTCGTACGAGAACAGCACGCCGGAGCACGTGAAGTTCCGAACGGTGATCCGGAGCAGTTCCTGAAGCGTATCCACCGACCAGACGCGCACGTCGTTCTTGCTGGCGGTCGCAAACACCTTGCTGTAGTCGTGTGGGAACGCCAAATCGTACACAACAGACGTGTGACACGTGAACAAACAAGTGACGTCGAAATCGTCGGTCCGGATGGTGAACAGTTCGCAGTTAACCGTGCCCACTAGTATGAGGTTCTTCATCAGCTGTATGCTAGTCACGGACGAACCCACGTTGGCCGACTTGAGGGCCACCAACAGCGGACGCGTGGGCGTCGCCAACCGGGTTTCCGACTTGCTGTACCGGTCGTTATTGTTTTTGCCGCCACCGCCGTCGGACCGGAGTTTTTGCTTCACCAGTTCTACAAGTCCGTCGCCCGAACCTACCACCATCATGCCATCCGCGATCAAATACAGCGATGTGATGCCTCTGCTGTAAAGTTCCACCGCTGAGGCAGCGGAACGACCGCCGCCGCGCTTCTTGCCGGCTGGGTACTTGGCGAAACATCCGACCAACGTGGGCGAATTGAACGGCGTCACGACCGCGGCGTCTGGCGAAAAGTTCAACTTGATCTTCATGACGTCGCCCGTGCTTGTACCGCAGTACGCGTACTCGTCCAGACGGTCGATCTCGGCGCACAAAATCTTCCGTTTGATCTTCGCGAAAGACGCGTCCAGCCCCTGGATGTTCCTCTGCTCCCTGTTCAGCGTCCACAGCCGCAGCATGTTGTCGCCCGCCACGACGAAACATTCGCCGCGCGCGTGCACCGGTTTGAGCACCGTCGTATAACCGGCCGTGGACTTTACGGACGACGAACCGCATAGCACTTCTTTCTTACCAATATCGTACACGATGACGGAACAGTCGTCTAAGCCGCCCAGCGATATCAGAAAGTTACCGCAACAGGAGAACGCGATCGACTCGACGCGCACCTTGTGTGACTCATATTTTGTGACAATGTCGCCAGTCGCAAAGTCCCATATAATTATCGGTGATCGGAAACCCATGTAGTTTACTTGGCCAGAGCCCACGTACTTTCCGCACCCAGACACCGTCACGGCTGATATGACATTTGTATGCCCTTCAAAGAACCGTTGTGCCTTTGTCAACCAGTTGTATGCCGTGATATTGGTCCCAAGTGGATAAACTAAATGAACACCGTCCGGATGCAGTATGAGGCCATTTAATGGATTTCCATCGAAGCCAATCAGCGACTTTAATTCCAGGTCCTGCACAATAATTTCATTTTCCATCCTCTGGACTTTATACAAATAATATACACAATCGTGAAGTGAAATACATATACATATAGAACAAAGATAAAATCACATTTATGGATATCTCATAATCCGGCGTATTGATAAGTATACGATATTTTGAGGTTCAAACTCCATAGCAACTAGAATATCAAAACAAACAAATTAAGGCAAACATTTAAGTAGGAATAAATAAGAGTCTTTATTATTCAAAAAACAAATAGTTAATAAAACAATCATAAGGTACACACACTATATATTATATTAAATTGATCAATACTAATAGTTTCACTTTTATAACAATCATTTTTTTGATTAAGGAAAAAAAATGTTATATATATATATATATAAACAATAATAATTTAAATACTTAACTAAAATAATCGGTTATATTATAATAATTTAAAAACTTAGTTAAGTTCTAGTTTCTAAAGTTTTCTTTTTCAAAAACTTAAATATTTTAATACAATCATTAATATATATTTTTTTTATTATTCATCACACACGCCCTGTTTTAAGTATACAATATTATAACGCATATATATTATTTCCTTATAAAACATTGATACAAATAATAAAAATCAATAAAACGCCAACAAAATGTGAATCAACAAAAAGAAAACAATATTTAAAACTTGTATATTTTGATAAAGAAATACATTCTACCTATACTTCTAGTAGTTTTTCAACTATTTCAAAAACAAATTGTAGCTCGTTATATACCACTAGAGTCCAACACACCAAAAAAAGGAATGTGGAAGCGTGAATTTGTAATTCAAACTGATTTATGGAGAATATAATACTCAATGTTAATCAACAATCAAATACATAAAAATAACAAAATTAAAACATCGAAAATAACTAAACAAACTTAATGTTAACAAATTAAATAACGTAATTTTTATATAAAAGTATTTTGAAATTCAAGCAGAGAAGTCTATTTGGCAAAATATTTCGAATAGACTAAAATAAATTAAGTACACATCGATAATTAGGTAAATTAAACATAACTCTCCAAAACAAACACAGTGTTTTGATTATATATACTGCATTTTAAAGAAGGAATGTGAAGCTTGACTACTGAATACTTAATATATTTATTGTATATTAAGTATACCTCGGTTTTCCAAAGAACCTTTCAAAACATAAAATAATTGTAACTGTTCTTCAGGTCGTAAAGTAAATACCTAAAAATTAAATATATTTAAAAATTATTTAACGTCAATATATGTATACTAAATTATATATGTATACCTGTTGAACAGTCTTTTGTAAAGTAGGTGTGCTCACAAAACTATAAATATAAACATTAACAAATGTGGCCATAAGATATTGACAATCAAAACGATCCATAATGCCTCCATGTCCTGGGATTACATCACCAAAGTCCTTAAAGGAAATAAAAAAATGCATTAGTTATGAGTGAAATTATTATTTTGTAATAAATTACCTTTATTTTAAAAGCTCGTTTAAATCCACTAGCGAAAAATCCCCCAAATGGTCCAATAATAGAGCTGAACAATGACATCCAAAATGCGTGAATCATAAAAGGATAAATAGTGATATTGTTTGAGATTCCAAACTAAAATATTATAAATATTAGAAGGATAAAATAACACCAATTACAATATTATTAATAAAAGTACTCTTGGTAGTATACATAGTAGATATTTAATATAATCTTCCAAGAATTTATTTTAAAATATTAATTGTAACAAAGTTATTTGATAATGAAACAACAATATATTTAAATGACAGAGATTAAGCTCATTATTTATAATAAGAATAAAATTCGATACAAGTTATACTATACATGTATAATCATTTCTACTAGTAATAGATTATATAAGTACCGTAATTTAACATATAATTTAATTTATAACAATAATATTTTGATTTTTATACATACTACACTTAAAGCACGAGCAATTACATCTGGTACAACATATTCATGAAGAGTAAATAATGGTGATGGTTCACAGTCAATAATCATTTTACTAATACTTTCACTATACTCAACTGGGCATACAAAGTATGGATATTGACAAAGAAAATATGATATCTGTAACATATACGTATAATTTATATTACTTCTATTATATAATTTTAAAATATCGGATTAGTTCGAATTATGTATACATAAATCTAAAATGTTAGATAATATGATAAGCAAAGTTATTTCTTTAATAAATACAAATTATTAAATATTTCAAAATAACAATGTTATTTAATTAAATTTGATAAATATTAAAAATGAATTAACTTACCACAATACCACAAATTACAGTAGCTACACCACCACCAATAAATCCTTCCCATGTCTTTTTTGGTGATACTTGTATTAGTGGTGTTCGCCCAAAGAAAAATCCAAAAACATACGCCCAAATATCATTAAGTATGATCATTGACACAGGAACAATAAACCTAAAATTTTAAAATATTTAAAATACCAATAAATCAATAATTAGAAATCTTTATTTATGTGAAAACATTTAATTACATTATTAAAATAAAACAAAATTCTAGTGACACAGCCATGTATATATTATATCACATTATTTATAATAATACAAATAAAGACCAAACTAACTAGATAGTTCCTATCAACACATTTATAATTAAAGCTATAAAAGGGAATCTCTCACAAAAATTTAACAACTGATAAGTCAAAAACATAATATAGGTAACAAAATCCGTCTCAGTAGCTAAATTATATTAATTTTATGCGAGTTTATAAAAATATATATAATTGTATCACTATTATAAAAACGATTAATATAATAAATAGAACAGAAGTAAATAATTATTCCTAAAATATTAAATAAATAACATACCAGATCAGGCCTTCAAAAATGTTTCGTATTATAAAATAACTTTGAGATACAACTATTAAGAGACCCACATGAGTCCAAGCAAATAACGAGAATTGTTTCATGTAATACTTGCGCACCAATGACAAAACAAACCACACGAGACCAATAATATACAAGGTGAATGAGACAAATCTGTGATATGTTACCACTTTTTTCAAAAATTCCTAAAATGTAAAAATCACCATTAATGATATTTATGTTAAAAAGATGTTAAAAAAATGTTTAAAACTCACTATTCTATTAACAATAACTGCAAATATATCTACAAGACTTTCGCCATAAAAGAAATAATTAGAGGCTATCAAAAAATACCAGGACAGAGAACGGAACCATGGTAAGCCATGGATACGGTAAACAGAATAACCGATGTTAATAATTTCTTCGAAACATTTCACTTGCACAACTAAAACCTGTAAAATATATATATATATACGTTAACAAATTTGTTAAGTTTAAAAAAAATCCAATCCAATAGATCCTTTCTATTGATTAGTAATCTAAACTAGAAAATTTAAAATAAAAGGAATATATGTATTTATTTTAAAATGTATATTAGCCTACCAAATCAATAATTTTATTTATCTAACATGATTTAAACTACTTTATAAAAAAATATTAATTTTAGAATAAAATCAATTTTCTAATAATAATGATTATAAATATTTATGAATGCTTTCGTTATTTTAAAAATATACATTAATAATGAAACAATGATTTATAAATATTAATGTTCTTGTCATTTCAGTCCAATATATAAATAAAACATGATTCATCATGTACATTTTGTCTATAAAACAAATAAATGCATATATCTAATAAAATCAATATTAAAACAAACATAGTTATATTATAATTTTATTGAATACTACTTAATTATTATCATTAAGCATTAAGTAAAATTTCAACTCAAAATAAAATTACTCTATCAATTTTTAAGTATTGTGTTACTACATAAAATGTATGATTTGGAAAATAATGACACTTTTTTAATTGTCGATAAATTTGTGTAATTAAATTATATATTTAATAACTTATAAGATCTTATAACCTTGACACCTTGACCACAATAGCATGAAAATAAAATAAATTATTAGGACAAACATGAAGCCATAAATATAAGCTATTGGTTTTTATTGTACTTATGATTACATAACTAAATTACAAAACATAATATACTTACAGCTATCATTAAAGCCACAGGTCCTCCATAACATAAGAGACAAAAAAGACCAATCATAAGCCATCCAAATATACCTCGAATAATCCAATTTCTCCACCTATTTAAACAATATGTCTTTTAGAATTACATAGTTATATTTAATAAATTACTATTTTCTTACCGTTCTGATATTCCACTTAATAATGTTTCTAATATATGTGGCATTTTATTGGTACCAGAAGGTATTTTTGATGAAAGGTCAATATTTTTATCATCTTCAGAATCAACATCTTCTTTCTATAAATTAAGAATAAAAATAGACAGCTTAAATCTAATAATTTGTGAGTACAAACAATACACCTAAACATCCAGATAAGTTTGAAAATTAAAGAAACTGATATAGTATATATTTCATAGAAATAAAATATAACACCATAAAACTTTAACAACAAACAAAAATACATACAGGTATAGTATAGTTATTAATTTAATTATAAAAATTGATTGGTAAAAACACTTTTTACCTGATTTAATAATTTTTAAAAAATATGTTAAAAACCACGTAATTCTTCTATTTATGTAAATAAATAACTTAATTAATAATAATATAAACAGTATTGAACATATCTCTGTAAAAGAAAATTTTTTATACATTTAAGAGAATTTTAAAATTGTAATTATTTATAATAATTCATCTATATAATAGCAATTGTTACATAAAAATATTTACAATCAAAATACAAATAAATAGTAATGGCATTTTAATATAAAAATACATCCTTATACATTTCTATAAAAGATATTTACTAATTTTTAGTTAGTTTGAATGTATAAAACTAATAACAAGCTTCCTTCTAGATATATTATGATAGCGATTAAATAGAATTAACTTCATCAAATTAATTACCATGCAATATCAAAATATAATATTTGACCCAATTATTTTTATTAATTATATATATATATATATATATATATATACATATACATATCATCCCTAATATAATATTATTATACAAGGTATATGCTTAAATTGTATTAATAAAATTAATTGGTTTAATCAAAAATATCTATTTACGTACCTAATACAATCATATGTCAAATATAATTATTGAAACAAACTATTTTCATGCAAATGTGAAAATTAATATGTTAATTATTTTTAAACTAATGTTAAATTTGTTAGTGTATATTATTATAGTTCAGCATAAGAACAAATAGGTAGTATTGAAATGCAAGCAATTATTATTAGTTATTTTACAATAGTAGATATGTTATAGAATACATAAAAAATTTTTTTTTACTAACTGAATTAGTAGTTATACATAAAATATATGTCATTGAAATATGAAGAACTTAAACCTTCTAAACTTATAAAAATGTTTAGTTTATTGGAACTATCACCTTGTATTTTAAGAATTATTTCCATGTTCATGCTACATCCAAGGTATACCCAAAAATATTTGAGCAGAAAACTTACTTTAGACCTACGATAATTATATGTTCGAAAATTGAATGGAACTTGATTACTGAAATAATTTGAGCCTGCATACCAATGTTTAGGACCTTTTAATTTTTGTAAATTTTTATAAGCATTATATATCTTATGTACAGGTCTGTAACGCCTAACCATGGCTGGCATAGTATTTGTCACACCATATAACTGAATACAATCATCAATCTGAAAAATTATTTACTGAATTATAAGAAACTTAGAATATAACTGAAATTGAAAAATATTGAAATACTTAAGTATAACAATATATTATTAATTAAATGATTGTTTAATGTTTCCATGTACCTAACGTAATCCATTTCTATTTTATTATTTTATTCACCTAATAAGACCAAATATACTTGTTGATCAATCATAAAAATTGAAATTTCCTACCTAAGTATTATTACATTATTAATTACATTTTTCGGTATAGTGAATGATATTCACAGAAAATATGTTGTAGTTTAAACAATTTTAAAAGTATTAATATTTACAATAAATAAATGAACGGCAATAAACATTAGATAAAACTACCTATGTAATACATTTATCATAAGTACATATGTAATAAAAATATTTTTGTATATTTATATTTTTTGCCATGCCTAATGAAGTTTTGAATCTGTTGCAGGATTAATTTTCAAGTTTATCTTCTATTTATTCAGTGCACAATCTGTAGTCATATTTTCTGTCTTCTACAGTGACATTTTCCAACAACTCATTTCTTTGTTTCTTGTTATTATGTCAACATTCGTTATTTGTTTGTTCTTCCTTACGTTTGCAATTTTATCTTGTCAACACTTCTTCCTAGTTGTTATTTTTTGAAGCAACCATTTCTTGTTCAATATTCGTTTGCGTGAATTATTTATTACATTATTATATTTTTTTTTTATGTTTTTAACTTAACAAATTATTGGTTTTTGGGCATTATTGATTTTCTAACCACCTTTTCTGTTAAAATGTTCTGGGCATTTCACTTAACAAAATGAGCCGTAGCCAGATTACTCTTAAAAAATAGAAACCAGTCAAAACAATCAAACCACTGATACAGTCACAGTATTGAGCCATGTTAGATTTGTAAATTAATTCTGCAATAGACCCGAAATATTGTCAAAACACAGCAAAAAACATAGATATATCCGAAAATAATCATATTATTTTAATCTGTGACAATTTAAAAAAATTCATACCTAAATATGATTTTGTTTATTGTCACCGATTTATATAGTTATATTTCAATCATTGTTACAATCAAATAATAAACAACATACTAAGAGTGGTTAAAATTTATTCGCAAACATTAAGCAGGCTTTTGTTTTAATATGTACATAAAACAAACGCGTACATTTTATATGTAAAGTATGAAATGCACGACGCTTAATTTCAAAATTACGGACTAACTCGAAATATTCGATAAATAATAACAAATGACATTAGTGAACACATGCAAAATCAAAAATGTTGCGTAGAAACATTCAACGAATTCGAATAGTAACGCTGATGATTACAATATTTACAACCAATAGTAGAAGGTAAACTTAAATTGTATTCGTGTTTATTCGTTCGTGAGGTAATCTAATTATGAAAAAATTAAGGGATTCTACGGAATTGGAAATATTAAAAACTGTCGTTCTACTAAATTGTGTACGAATCTTACGGGTTCTGATTTAGTTTCTCTTTGAACCCGATCTTGTCCACAAGACTTCAATTCATCGTTGCCCGTTTGTCGACTAGGACTATTATCTTCGCTGTCGTCTTCTTTCTTTCTCTGCCGCAATTCGCATTCGGCCATTATTTCACTTGTTTCGTGACCGGCGTCTCGTACTGTCGTTTATTTCAATTTACAATCCGTTCATCGTTAGCACTTAGCACGTACTTTGCAGCGTATTTTGAACGACTAATGTGCGCAGTTGCAATTTAAAAAACGATAAAATCGAAACCGAGCGTTCGTGGCGCAAAATAATTAACAACTACGCCAGCGACAAGTACATAAATCACCTCACACACAGACGCGTGACCGTGTAACGTGAACAACTAACAACACAGAGACACGGCCGAGAGCAAAGCGTGAACGCTACTGAAACTAAGGCACCCGAATAAATGATAAACGAATAGAAAAACGCCAAGACGCAATGACGAACACCATAAAAGTATCAAGCGTAGTTAATTACCAACGACGATAACAGTGATAAGGCGCATGCGCCTTCAAATTATGGCGGTCGTATGGTTTTCCAACTTTTGGTGGATATTGTGCATTACATTGTCCCGTTCATTTTGAGAATTTGTATTTTCGTAATATTATATTCGGTATTCACCCGAGTGCCGTAGTTTAATGTTGAAGTTCGCCGTCCGGTCGTATTATTATATTATTTACGTATAATCTAAGCGCCGAACGATTATCCGACCAACGTCAAAAATCGATCGACGGCAGTCGTCATTTTAAACGGTAAACTTGAACGTTTTACGTATTACCGGAACGTCGTATATTAAATATTAAGTAATTCGCCCGTCACAGAGTCGCGTTTATACGAATATACATATATATATATATATTTCACCGTCTATACGCGACGTACGGTATTATTATTAACTAGAACTAATATACGACGGTATTATTTACATATTAGTCCCGGCAGTTTCTATATTACCTAATGAACGACAAAATACTTAACGGCTAATCACGTTTAAATTATTTCGAACTGGTCGACAAATAAAAACCTTAATGGCCTTTAATTTGCATTATCTACTCGACTACTATATTTTAAATTATATAACTTAAATATTTTCGAACACGCGCGTATAACAATTTACAATACGTTTTTATTAATTGTAGGTAATAACTACGGTACGAAAAACCGACGTTCACAGAAGCAAACGAAATAATTGCTTATAACGTATTTAACGATAATACTTACTTCGTGTATTTAGAAACGTTTCGAGATGTTAACATTGTTTTATTGGCGTATATTTGATCGTATTCGTAATTAGGCACTTGTCACGTAATCCAAGAAGTAATTACGGTATAAAGAAAAAACGAACGTATTAAATTTTACGTAAAAAGATAGCAAGCCGCGACGAGTATTGTAGATTTTAGCTCAAATGAATTACCTACTGAGAAGAAAACTTAAAAATTTTATTTCAGTTAACGAATATAATAAATATCGTTAAAATATTATATACGTCTAAGTTTTTATTACATTTAAAATGCTTACAAATTATAAAAAAAAATGTCCATATTCAAAATAATTTTCAAAACATTTTGATCGATTTTGCAATTTTTTAGTTTTAATTACGTGTAAGAAATTCTACTAGGATAATTGAAAACCCTGTATAAATAATATTCTAATTAGATACAATTTTGTTATCGAAACCTAACGTATGTTGAGATTACTCAAATATTTTTGCCTAAACATTTGTTCACGGATAAATTAGAAAACATAAATATCTAAAGAGGCGTCATTGTAAAACCAATATAGTCTTCGCTTGCTCAGAATTTAAAATCGGTGTCTAATGTTGTATTAAAATTAGCCATTAAATAAATCTTTCTACGTGGAAATTTTAATATTCTGATTTCCAAGTAAAGTTTGGTTTACAAATAGAAATAAAAATTTACGTTCGCGAAATAGAAAAATAGTATAAAAACGTCTGGAATCGTTTTCAGAATATGAGTGTTTTCAAATAAAAAATTGAAACGTAGAAATACCTGTACCTATTGTTATAATATATCTGTGTTATAATTATACAGTGGGTCACAAAAGTTTAGAATCTGTAAACTATGTTTGTATTGGTGAATAAAAATGGCATTTTGTACATTGACTTTTCAAGTTGTTATCGATTAGATGTCCGAATCATTTTTTTGTTAGTGTTTATTATCGTTATGAAATAGAAAACTGGGTCAAATAACTAAAATATAATACGATAAAAGTGTATAAGTATCGAATAGGTAATTATTTACATAAAATATGTATCAAATTCAACTTAACTTTGGTCGTTCGTTATAATATATATATATATATATATAATTATAATTATAATACAGTACATTCCTGTCTGTAAGTATAAATATAAGTCATGAAAATAACATATACGTATGAAACTACATATTATATCTATAAAAAATAGACATTATACACGAACAGTGTTTATCAACATTTATCAAAATGCGCGCGTTCGTTAAAATTCGTTCAAAAATAACATTTATATTCGCGTCGCATCGTTGAATAACAACCGTCACATGTACAAAATATATTGAAATAATAACAACGGCGTTGATTGGTTTGAGAAGAGAGTCGGAAACAGTAAGAACGGTTATGGAAATGAACGTCGAATGAAGATGAGGAGGATCGAAGAAGAGGTGATTGATTGTAATATGAGGATTGCTGATGTGTGTAGATGATGTGGGAGATCGGGTCAAGTGGAGGTCTAGGATAAAGGTGGCCGACCCCAAAAAGCTGGTGTAGAGGTGCGGGAGAAGAAACAAACGGCGTTGATTATATTTTATCTCGTAAAATTCCTATTAGTAAATCATTGTACGTTTTTACATTTACTTGGTAAGTTACACGATGGACGGGGGCCCGTTATTTTTTGAACACATTTCGTGAACAATTATAGCCCTTCAAGAAGGTGGGGGGTCGGTTATTCGCGTCGCATAGTGGGTTTAAAAGGCGGTTACACGGTACCAACTTATGTCAACATGGAGGATGTTATCGAAAACTTCGACGGGCATTTTAAGTGTACCGAGAGATGTGAACGGTTCTCAGCGCCATCTATGTGCGGAATTAAAAACGGCAATTTAAAAATTGTACTTCGACCAAGTTCAAAACGAGTCAAACTCAAGTGGAATGTCTGGTCTGATTAGAAATTTGGCCGCATTTTCGACGTTAAATACCGCGAATAAAAAATGAAAATATTAAACGTCGTTAATTACGTTAGGAGCCCGTTGTAAACCAGCTTTTAAATTGGCTTGTACAACTGTTCGTTCAATTTATTCCAGCCATGGATCATAGGTTTATGCCTCCAATGGTGTAACAGCCGTACGCCGATACTATATCGTGCTACTGTCGGTGGCCAGTTCCGACGATGGTTCAATCGGTTCGAGAGGAGCGTGCGTTGTTGGTAGTTTGACTAGTTTCGTACGACGGTAATTAATTGTTTATCGTCATGACGCGCATTGTGTATGCGTGTAAGATGATGGAAGTGTTTGCTCTCGTCCGGTGACTCGTTCAAATATAATTTTGGTTTTAAACGTTTTTAAAAAGTATGTATAATTAACAAACATTTCCCCCGAATTTCCGTATCAGTTGTCGCGATTAAACATTGTTTTCGTTTTTTCAATTAGGTGTCCATCATGAACCTGTTGAAAAACGATAGAGTACAAGAGTACATATCATCGTTAGGCGGAATGAACCCTAGTCAAAAAAAGCTATCCATTTGTAAATGCCTACAAAAGAACTCGTTAGTAAACGCTCATACTCAAGATGCGAAACAATTTTCTAATAACTTGGCTAAGGTAGCTGTCACTCAGGGAAATGATACCATCAAATCAGTAGTGATATATATAACAGTGACATCTTATTTTGGCGGCAATACCATGCAATATTTAATTGAGAATATGTTAAACGCCGAAGACATTACAAATGTTCAGGTGTACTATAACATACTTGATTCTAACTTTGATTTACATCCACCATGCGCTAAATATATGAGTGAGGAGTATGAAAAATTACTGCTTGTTCCACACACAAATTACTTTCAGGATATGGCCCTTTGGGATTATTTGATCGATCGTTTGAGATGCTTGATAGATGGCACTTATTTGTACGGAGAAAATGTGGTTTTTGATTTTTCGTTCAAAATGTTATTTTGTTTTTGCATCGATATACTAAATGTAGATTTTGAGGTATCTAAAAAGAATAATTCAGATGCGTTGATCATGAAGTGTCTCAAATATAATCCCAAGAGAAAAACAAGAATGTATGATATTACTACACTACTGGACAAGTTATTCAACACCGGATTTAATTTTCAAATGCCAGTTATCAATCTTGCGTTACTTATAAATGAATTAAGGTAAACAATGTCAAATATTTAAAATATATTAATTGATGTATTTTGCTAAATTTTTATTTGTAAACTGTTTGTTTCGAAACTGATAATTATTTTCAAACCATTGTAATTAAATTAACTGTTTATTGTGTGCAATATATTTTTACTTTAGTATAAGTTATATATGATTTACTTGGTGGATGCAGTTTGGACATTACCAATTATTTTGTACATTGGAAAAATCTATATAAACATGCTGAATATGAAAAATTTTGCTCGGGAACATTGGTTCTAACCCTATAATGTAATAAACACTAATACTGGCAGAAATACAGATTTCTCCGGATATAACAGCTTAATACTAATTTTTCTTATGCGTAACTTTAACCATTAATGTTAACGAAATATTGAGTTAGGTTCTTAATATATGTACAATAATAATACCTAAAGTTAAATTTTTATATATTTGTAAATTACAATTATTAAATTATAATAAAATATAAAGCGCTCATACAATTACAAACTATTATTAAGAGTTATTCTTTTTGTAATTTAATCATTTATATTAAAATAAAATACCAACATAGCAATATTAGGAAATGAAGCGTAGACATTTGCTAACTTATATGTTATTAATAAATAAACTATAATATTTAAAATAACAAAATGATTAACCGAGTACAAAAAATTTAATCAAATCTTTTTTATACACCATTAGCATAGTTAAAATTATCCAAGTATAGAAAAAATAACTACTTTTTAAATACCACAAAGAACGTCGGGGAAAAAATTAATACCTATTAATTTTTTAATTTTTATTATATTATCCACGATAAATTAAAATAACACATTATATAATAGTATTTTAGTATAAACGTTTATAAATTATTCAGTTTTTGCTTTTACTTCCTTGGAAGATGGTTCAATTTCTGCAACATCTTCATCAAGCCTACTTTGATCAACAGGATATAACCTAATAAAAAACAATTGTTATAATTAGGTATTTTTTTTTATTGTAATTACAATTTTGCTTACCATCGTTGATAGATATAAATGAGGAATACTATATCATCTCGGAAACAGGCCAATCGATGGGCAGTAGGCATTGGAATAATGAATGCAAACAAGTCGTCAATGAAAGTATTAAATGCCTATAAAACACAATTATTTAAAATAAACCGTATATATTTTTAAAGTGTCTAAAAATTCACCTTATACATAAATGTTTTCCATGGAAGATTTGCAACTGATTTAAGTCTGTAGTTAATAAAAAGTTGAGGCAACATAAATAGAAAACCAAACGCATAGACTCCGTTTACGAGACTTTTAATGCTCCAAGAATACCAGCTATAAGAATGGTTATATTTTGAATAATAATCTACATCGACAATTTTTAGGGTTTTTTTTTTAAAGGCATTAATAATTCAAACCTTTTCTGTGGTTCATAGATAAGTGAATAGACAGCAGCACAAATACATAGAGGGTATAAGGCGTATGACAAATATTTCATGCATTCAGCGTCAAATTTCATAGTATCTTTCTCTGCGCGGTTTAAATTTAATTGTTTGAATTTAAATTTTTTCCAATCGACTGGTAGAATTTTAAATACTTTCCAAATCTAATTATACATTAGTAATAATTAAACGTTTAATAAAATAATATTAAATATGGTAAGTATTATAAATACCTCTATAACAGAGCTGATTGAACTTGGAACAATGATCAACATTGAAGCTTTTTCTTCAAACAAATAAAGTAAAATAACAGTTTGACTAAATGCACGCCATATAACAAGACGAGACGATAATCCAACCATAGATTTTCTAGATCTCCAAAATGATATGTCATTTTTAAAAGCCAGGAAATCAAATAATAACTATAAAAAATTAAACGGTACATTTGATTTCATAAAAAATATTGCAAAGTAATTTTTATTATCTTACATGAATAAATGCTACAATAATTGAAATTAATAGCAAATAATGATTGGTATCAAAAATTGCTTTTATTTCATCGATATCTTTATTTTTGAACCCAAATTGTTGCATTGTAACCATAGCTAATTGAGTTTGTGTTAATATTCTAAAAAAAGGCCAAACATTAATAATTTTTTAACATTGCTTAAAAAAAGCTTATAAGATCATAATTATTGTTAATTTACATCATTGTTCATATATTTTATAAAGTAACATATTTATAAGTTAATGTGTATTTTATACTCAAAGGCATCAAAGAAATCTATGAAACTTAAACTAAGCCAACGGAAAGTCACCATACATAAGTTACACAAAGTTATATAGCTTAAGTTAAAAATATATATTTTAACACAAACACAAAAATGTAAATAGTTAGAAAATAACTTCAATTATATAATGAAATATTCGATACATTTGAAAATTAAAAATCAAAACTGTAATATGAAAATTAAATATATTTATAAATTATAGAATTATAAATATATTATCTCATTACCTTAATCCTGCGTAACTTAAAGGCTCGTAACGTAAAAGGATGGAAACATAAGTTGTATTTTTGTCAATTTTTGTAACATTGTAGGATCTGTCATGAAGAGTATTGTGCAAGAATATAGGCAAATATTCTTGATTTTTTTGATTTATTCTAAAAATTAAAAATATAATCAGATAACACAAAACTTACATATTACTATTAATTTAATAGCGTTCGTTTTTTACCTTATATATTGATAAATATCACTAGGCATATGAATCTGAGACATATGTATAGGTTCTATTAACATGCTAACTGGTAATACAGCTTTCACATGCGTTATTGGTTTTTTAATATTTTGTTGAATATTCTCCTCATCTTGTAATAGTTGAAAAATTTTATATTCGGGTTCTTTATAAATTGACATAGGGACCAATGTGTACACAGTATCTGGGTTAGTTAACAATTTAGTCCACTTGTCTCTAGAATATAGTGTTTCTTGTATTTGACCCAAAAACACATGCGCATATAACGTTCCATTTCGTTTGGTTTGCCTTGGTAGTTCTACAGTCATCGGTCTACAATAAAAATTATATTATGCGTTGTTTTTTGTCAACTTTACTAGGTTGAAATAAACGATTTATATATTTATCATCAGAAAAATATATAATTCAATATAATCCCTGTAAACGTTTGCATATTGACACACAAGTAAAACAATATTACTCTCCTTATTGTATAAATTCGTTTATTACTACTATTGACTTTAGTCATTTAAAAATATACATGTCACATATCTCCTTACAAACCACAGTTGTTTACATACTACTCATTATTTGTATACTTTAAAATAGATAATGTTTTTACATTTTACCTTTCGTAAGAAGTGTTGTAATTTGGTAATTGAAAGGTATTCACATATATAACTTCCGATTCTCGAGGATTTGACCGTGAAGATACAAATATATTTAGCTAATAAAAGAAAATAATGAGAATAACGCGATTACATTTAAAAAATAAAATACATACTTCTAAATTGGGTTTACGTAACAAATATGATTTTAAACATAAGCCTTCACTAGTACATGATGGTGGTTGTACCAAAACCCATATTGAATAAAAGAGATTGCCTAAGTACGACAAAAATAGTACATATACAATGGTAGATAATGAAGGGAATTTCATGATTTCTAAAACACAAAAAAATATAGAAATTAAAAACATAATTTGTTTCGGGATTATATATTTGTTGACATTTTATTATTGAAGTGAATTTTATGCAGATTCGAAAGTGGTAAAAAAAGTCAATAACTTTTTCCGTAATTCGATATAAATAACTCGAATTTTATATTTTACGAGTGCAGCGCGTTATGAAAAATATACTCACAAAATATCGATTATTTTGGCCTTTTACACTTCATTAATGGTAATAGCTGATTTTGAGCTTAAAAATGCCTTAAATTAGAAGTAGTCTAAAATCAAATTTTTATTAAACGTTTGACGAAGTGTACGCAAATGGAACGTTTATTAAATCGATCGGGGCAAATTCGTAAACCAAAGTTTTCGTTTGAGATCCAGATTGACGACGTATCGAATGACAAATAGTATAATATTTATGGACGGATAATTGTTGTTTTCGTGGATAGATTAGCACAAAAACGAAATTATTTTACAATTTCAATTTTTCTACTCTCTTATCAGTCATACACTCGTATCAATATTTTTGGACACGCACGTTAACAAACACCGGTGTCGGTTAGTTGTACCCCATTGAACGTTGATTTCGCTACCGCGGTATCCGTTCACCGTCGATAAGAAATTGTTACTAAATCGCGTTGTGTCGCCGATCCGAAAAATGTTAAGGGGCTCTGGGACTCCCGGACAAATCGGTTATCGCGCCGCCTTAGTTTAGTAATGACGTTATATACGGATTTTGTTTAGATTCCGTTTTTACTTTGTGATTTCTATTCGCAGTTATTGACGCTTCTCCGTACGCGGTATTTGGCCAACTTTAAACCGACCGCGCTACTATTCGATACCGTTTTACGTGCCCGATCGGTTGTTCATAATTCGTGACTAGACGAGCTTCAATAATTAACTTAACGCGTTAAACGAAATAGATCGGAAGACCCGAACATAACACATAATGTGTCTCGTGATATAGTTAAACGTTTTAAACTCGAATTATCATTCGATTTTTTCGAGGTAAACATTTTATATTTCGCGTACAATCTTAAATAATTATCGGTAACTTTGAAACGTTTCAGACGCTTCACGGATGCAAGTTGTTACATATAATAAATGTTATGCACGAGTAACGTAAAACGGAGGAAATTAATTTTCTTCCTTACCGTATACACATAACGCGTCCATTTTTTGTGTTTTTATAGGCAACCAAACGTACATCACTATAGTAACCACCAGGATGGCTATTGTCGACCACTTAATCACCGGACGATTTGTATCTCTCGTTATCAACGAATTTTAATGTTATCTATCGAATGATATCAATGTTCGTAGTTGCGAAATATGACGATTGTTCCCGAAAATTCTTATTACGTCCATAGATTTTTGTCATGGTGCAGAGTATGATGTCCTTCCGATATATTTTAGCTTAATATATAAACTTTATTTTAACGTCTTCCTGTATACTTTTAACATTTTTTTTCATAAACGTATATAGAACGATTAGCTTTTTTTTAAAAATCGATTATGGCAAATTCGTTTGAACATTTTACGAAAGTTCCAAAAATGGTTGTTTTCGATTTAGGTAAGCCGCTTAATAATTTTTCACTATTATTTCTAGCGTATAATTTATTCAGGTTTACAATTGTAAATGTTATAATTTATATCTATTACTGTGATCATACTTAATATCATTATTAATAAAAAATTACAAAAAAGAATTTGGCTTAGTTTTCTTCAAATAAAAGTAGAATAATAAAAATTACGATATTTAATAATAATTCGGTATATTAAATAAGAAAATACTGATTAAGTTATTGTTTTTACTTTTATTACTAATAATAATTTTATTGCAGATTATACATTATGGCCATTTTGGGTTGACACTCATGTAAATCCTCCTTTCCACAAAAATAGGTACGTGTTTTATTTGAATTTTCGTCGGTATATATTTACGTGTTGTTTGAATCTAAAATAATTTTTCAGTAATGGTAAAGTAGTAGATTACCGAGGAAGCGAGATTAAATATTATCCGGATACGCCAAAAATTTTGAAACGCCTTTGGGAAAATAATATCGGCATAAGCGTTGCTTCAAGAACTGGAGAAATTGATGGAGCCGAACAACTTATAAATTTATTCGGTTGGAATAAATATTTTACAAATAAACAAATATATCCTGGTAGTAAAGACACGCATATAAATAGGCAAGTACATCGTACTTGGGTGATATTATTACAACATAAGTACTCTTATATAGTTAACGTGTGTTTTATTAGGATAAGCAAAGCGTGTAAAATCGAATTGGAAGATATGATATTTTTTGACGACGAACACCGTAATATTGTGGACTTAGAACGTTTAGGAGTAATATCCGTCTTGGTTAAAAATGGAATGACAATGAAAGTGCTAATGGATGGATTAAAGAAATTTTCGGATAAAAGAACGTTCGATAACTAAATCATTGCGCTATTTTTAACGAAATTATTGTGATCGTAAATAGAATTTCGCGTAGTTTTACATTGGATTTTAAAACGAATGATTTAGAAAATTAAATATTTTTATTGGTTGTTGTTATCTGTTAACTAACAATTATTTACAATGTATTTGTTTTTTGTTTTGAATTAATTTTTGTTTGTAAGTTTATTTTGCTTAGCTTGTTTTAATATTATCTTTTTCCTTCCGTCTATTTTCTTACACAATGTTCTAATTTGATGGTTGTTCGTACGTATTTTAATTTCGTCATTGTTGAGCTATAACATACGTACTATATACATAAAGGTGCTGTAGACAATCGTCAATCACATATAGACGTACAACAAAATTTGTATTTTTTTCCAACATTTCTGTTAACAATTATGACCTAATCTACAGTATGTAACGTGCTGCATAAATGCCTAAAAGTGGTATATTTTAAAATTACGTATTAACATATTTTTGTAACGTTAGACCGTTCAGTTTAATAATTTAAAAAAGTCTGCGAATTTTCATTTAATATTTTCACGTAAAATAGCTAATGTAACGCTATCTTCAGCAATTTATATGTTCCGTATCGTCATGATTGTACTAATTTTACAGGTTTAAATATAAATGTATGTCGTAGTATTTATCCAGAGTATACACAATTTGCAAAAAAACTATCCCGAAGTTTAAATAATAAAATTAAATATTCCAGGCTTAAAATCGCATTAGGAGATGATAATAACAAATTGTAGACTCCGAGTAACGCGGGTTTTACGTAATATTTTTCCTAATTATATCCGACATTTTAACGGGTTTATTGAAATATACCTACTCGATGCACGCGGAGTAATCTAAAGTTCTCGTCGAATCCATGGCCCGCGGACGAATGATGAAGTGTGTAGTAGGAGGTCCATGAGTGGAGGTACGAAGGAACAGACGACGTACATTCGGAAGTAAAAAGGGCTTTTAAACGGCCGTTTGTACGGTGAGTAAGAGGAGTTATAAGAGATGAAAATCGGAACGTGCGGTGGAAACGAATAGGTTAGATTAGGTATGATTGATAAAGATGTAAACGTCAAAGGAGAAGCGTTTGGGAAGTAGAGGCCAAAAAGGACGTCGGGAATGTTCCTATTACGATGGGAATTGACTGCGTAGAAAGTGACGCAGCATCTGTACAGATAAAGGTCTAAGACGGATAAAAGCGACGTACGGTTATTTTATTTATTTTGAAACGGCCGGTCTCACGTTTTGACGGCCGTAGAGAAATAAAAACGCGAAGTTAAAACGTTTTCCGTAAAGCGCCTAATACGATACGATTAGGTACCGCGATATAAAGTTTTTTCAACGTACGAAAAAAAAACGCGTCGTATTTTATTTGAAATTCGGAAATATATTAATCGTTGGACGTTATTTGATTGTATAATCGTATATACCGTTATTATTGTATCGCGTATATATAATTTACTCGTATATTGGCATTTAAACTCGATCATTGACGTGAATTCGACGGTCTGGCGTCCGAGAACTTTTTTAACCCGTCCAACAGAACTTGCATCGTCATTCCATTAGTTACTAACACGGATACAACTCCCAATGACTCCAGATCGTCTATGTTCCGGCGTTCGTCGTCGAAAAATAACATATCTTCCAGTTCGACATTACACGATTCGCTTATCCTAATTAATAAAACGCGCTCCGACGATTATAATAAACTTAAAAAAATATAATACCGTAACCGGAATATCGTTTACCTTAAAACGTGCTTGGTTTTCTTGCCCGGATATATTTGTACGCTTTGAAAGTATTTACTCCAGCCGAACAAACGTACGAGCTTTTCCGCCCCTTCCATTGCCGCATTTCTCGAAGCGACACTAACGCCAATATTGTTCTCCGAAAGAAATTCGAAAATTTTCGGCGCCGCCGGATAATGTTTAACTACGTGTCCTCGGTAATCGACCACTTTACCGGCGCTGAAATATCGCGACGTCGCGATTACGAAACGAAAAACCGACGAACAATATTAAACCAACTGATCTACTTGCTTAGTTTCGTACGAAGTAGGATTCGCCCGGGCTTCGATTAAAAATGGCCATAACGTGTAATCTAGGAGATTAGAAATATCATATCGTTAGCGGGTATTCGAGAAAAGGCGTTCGACAATTGAACGAACGTCGGCAAGCGTTTGAAAATAAGCGTCATTCAATTTCGGCCGTTTCGCGTTGAACGAAACGCAATTTTAGACGGCAAACGGTTTCACTTCGTAATAATATTGGTACGCCTATACGTGCGCCAGAGGCGCGTTAATAATTATTGAACGGCGTACCTAAATCGAAAACGATCATTTTCGGAACACGGCGGACCGCGTAGGGTTCCAAATGGTTCGTCGTCATGTTCGAACGAAGAGAGTACGCGAATTTGCCGGGAAATGGAATTATTCGCCGAACGACGATGACCGCGGCGGCGTTGGTTTGAAAACAAAAATTACATTATCGCGCGCTTAGACGTTTAGACGGTGACTAACGGAGCTCCGAGTTAATATTCCGCGGCTAGGTGCTGTATCGGAATTTCTTATTTGAAACGGACCACTCGTATAATGACTAATTTGTTGTCAATAACGTGGTAACGCGGCTAGTTATAAAAATAACGAGGCGAAAGGCGCGCGAAGTACGGCGAAATATTTCGGAGAAAGGAGCTGCCGCGACACGCACGTGCAATACGCACAGTTAGTTGTGTGTGTGCAGATTAGGTAATCAAATAATGGTCGTCGAAAAAGCAAAAAAACACCGTGAGATTTCGGCGAAAAGTTGATATCGAAATATGTTTGTCGTCCGAAACGATAATAACAACGCGTAAGGCTATCGGCCGACACACGCGTCGAAACGGGCAACGAACATATTTCCGTGTCGTACGTTTTTTTGCGTCAAACGAACGGATTAGTCCCTTCGATTCACTCGGAAACGATTCCGCAAATATTTACAGACGCTACCGTAATGGTCACTTTTTCGCGTCAATAACAGTTAATTGTTATCCGCGTGGACGGCGCGAACGATTTCGCGGCGCGATTGTACTCGCCGAATACGTGTGTCCATCTAATAATATCTTCGGCGTAACGTGCAAAATCGAAATGTAACCCCGGGACCGTTGTTTATACGGTCGCCACTATTGGTGGTACGCGCGTAACGCCGGCGGATTAAATAATTAAATAATTTACGGTTTCCGTAAGTCGAATACAATTATAGACGATTATTCGTTAATCAGCAGCAGCAGCGCGTACGTGACACGATCGTCTAACGCGCGCGCGCCACGTTCGTTATTGGAATATGCAAGGCCGGCCGTGTGAGCGTTTATCGTTGGTCGAGTATTCGTAACGAAATAGTAACGATCGGAATTACTCGCGGTTTTTAGCGAAATAAAATAACCCGGACGAAACAGCGGTCGATTAAAAACCTGACAAAGTTGGTGAAACGTTAGTAGTAACTAAAAAAAATATCAAAAGTAGTTAAATAATAATGTTGTTTATCGAATAAACTTTCGTCGGATAAGTCGGATATATATATATTAAATTATTTATTTATTATTCGTACGAAATATTTACACAATTTTAAACGTACTTTAAAGTTCTCGTTTGATGTTAGGACCTCGTTTTTGTTCTAGTAGTTGCCCCCCCCCACCATCTCCGGCGTTGAAAAGGCGTTTTACATGAGGGGCTCGGTGTTACGTTTAAAGTGAGCTCGTTTAAAAGCGACTTACGAAAATTTAGTTATATTGTTACTTTCGGCGAATAACACGTAAGCCCGTGAAACTGTTATCATTTTACCTGTTCTATTTTTTCCCGGATCCGTGCGAACGTCTTCTTCGAATATTTACAAATATTTTCGTAACGTTTTCGAAAGTAAAACTTTACCGTTCACGATTTATTAAGATCTACGTTGCGTGATCGTTTTACACGTGTACACGCATAAGCGCGGGGACGGTGGTTTTCGGGCTAAAAAGTCTCGTAGGAGCAAAATAGAAAACGTATTCAAATTTGATAACGCGTAATATGTTTACAGAATTACGTACCTATATAATATTATTTATTTTAACGGCCGTTTCGTACATTGTTTCAACTAGATTATTTATTTACACGTAATATTTTACATCGATCCGCGGTAGAACATTGAACGTGATAAATGTCTTAACAATATAATATTATATCCCTTAGAGAATATATTTTTATTATTTTAGTGTATATAATGTTTTAACTTATGGCATCGTAAACAAACGGAGGTTGAGCGACGATATTAAGACGCGTATTATTTACAAAATGAACGGTAAAAACAATATATTAATTTAACACGATAAATGGAATATAGTTTATCAAAACATAAAACCGTAACGTTCTGCGTATCTTATACTTGTTATTGCAGTCACGGTAATTGATCTACGATAATAATAGGCGATAGGTAGGTATTTACAAAAAAGCTTGGAGAACGCGTCGAACAATTTTTCGGGGTATAAGTATTATAATTATGTATGGTCATTCGAAATCGTTCGATTAGACCGTATTGATTGCTCCTATTTTCTTCGGTTTGGCCGTCGAGTATTCAGAAAACGGTAGCGTATAGCCTTTAACTTTGTATTTTAAAAGATTCGGCGGAGTACACTGATAATTATTTTATTAGTAGGGTTGTTTTTCGTATAGGATAATATTCGTAAATAAATATTTATATATTACGGGTAGATTGGTATTCATTTCGTAAATACTATATAGGGAGAATGAAAATAAAGTATATGTACACACACACATACACACACGCACGCGCGCGCGCACACACACACAATAATATGCTATACAGTCGTACAGTATAAATGGAATAGTCCACCAACCTCCAACGATTTGTTTACTTAAATTTGAATAACAGTTTAGTTTTTCGTTAAAATTAGTGATATCGGTATTAATAAAACAATATTGATATAACGTATTATGTTTGAAGACGATCTATGCAAACGGTGCGATTGATCTTTGAACGCTGGTTCGTTGCCGGATGAATTGCGTCCAATATTTCTGTTCTCATAATCCACGGCTTCCGTTTCAAACGTATTTATAGCGTTGTCTTCCTCGTCTTCGTTCGATGTTCTGGGTTTAGATAAATCCATCTCTGTAAATAAACGTGTCACGCTCGTAATAATTTAATCAAATACGAAGCGTCGCCTGTTATATTTGTGGAATCGAAAAAAAGAAAAGCGATTTTAACGACGAAAGTTTCGATAATTAACCGCGACTATTACCTTCATTGTACATTCGTTTCTCTATTTATAAGCAATTTTATTTACGTATTTCGCGCGCGTTAAAATTATTTCTCTAGTTAATTTTGATTCATATTTTTATGTTAATTTTTGTACGCACGATACATTTATACATACATACGTACGTATGTACGTATTCAACATTTTTATTATAAATAAATCGGACGTAAAAACGAATAATCGTTTCTTTTATTAATAATAAAAAACTCGACGTAATCGTTAAATTTATAAATAAATACGAGAAATGGTTTCGAATATTAAACTTTCGGCAATAGATCATTTTTCTAATTTCGGTTTCAACACTAACTGGCGCTAATAATTAAAATCACGAAATTAACGACGCCGTATTACGCCAATAAATATAATATTTCGTAGGTACGCGCGTAACGCTATTTTATAACGTACAATAACGACCGAACCGGGGTTACTAATTAAACAAATACGTTTGTTTTACCGTATACTCTAATATTTCCTTCGGCTTCTCCGATCGAATTTTTCGATATACACTTGTATCCTCCTAAATCTGACTTTTTCAGTTTTCTGATAGTCAGTTTCATTTGAGCGCTGTAATACGAAACCGATAGTTCTGTCATGTTGTATTTGTCGTTTGAAATAATCATTTCTCCTGTAAAAGTACAACACGAGTACGTTAATTATAAGTTATGTACCATTATTACGCGTAGTTATTGATATAAACGAGTTACGTTTTTATATTTTAAAAATACGTCGACAAGAGAAAATTAAAGTTATTAATATTAATATATTAATTATAATATTTCGAATAACAGATTCGGTATTTATCGGGACGAATATAATTTCTTTTGTTTTATACACTATTCCGTTTATACCATCGTATGTTCGATACTATTTTAAAAATTAAAATACAGATTTTCTATTATCGTTTAATTTTTTGTAGTTATCCGCGTTTTCCCTTACACGTACCGCTTTAAATGTGTTCGAAAATAGTACAAACATTTTTTACAACGTTACACTTTTTATATTTTTCGCGTATGAAAATGACGGAGATTGTTTACGTTTTGATTATATTGGCGCATATTGGCGAGTGTTAAACAATAAAAACATTCAGATATTTATTTTTAGAATTTCTTATTTTGATTCCCCTTGGTTGCTAATTGTTTGACAACTTTAAACGTGCTAGTACTTATTAAATTCCGTTCGATAGTTTGAGTCATAATTTCTGTAGGCAATGGAAATTATTCGCCGGGCGCATTAGCGAATCAATTTAAAACAATAATATAAACTGAAAGGTTAAACGTATTAGTTCATTAGTCCATTAGTGTTTATGTTTGTATTTAATCGGGCCCGTTTCAATAAATGTCAATTATAAAGATTTTTCCTATTTCGACGAATAGTGTGTGGTCCCCATTTATCCTATTAATATAATTCAACGAGGGAACGTAAATCGGTTAGGTAGTGACTATTATTGTTATGGTCCGATAATCGTAGAAATTATACGTGGAATTGGTCTGTTTATTTTCTTTTTTGTCCTCGGAGTACGATTATTGTTTTTAAAAAAAATGAACGCGTTTATATCGATACGTATATATATACGTGGTATACATAGTAAAATGTAAACTTTACTGGAACGTACTCGAAACTTATCTTAAATATGTTTACAAATTTCGTACTTTATCGATAAATACTAAAATAACGAGTATAATATTAATACACCGCTGAAATCAACGAGAAGAAACGGGTAAGATAAATCTGAATTAATTACGTTTAAACGACAAATTACGTAAGCGTTACGCAATTATCAACTAAATCTATAAAACGGTTCGTAGTATATCGACGTTAACCAAAAACATAAATACATTATGGATTTCTTCAAATTTGTTTTTCGTATATCGAATTCATTTTAACGCCGATACGTGTTCGACTTGTTTAACACGTGTTCGTATAAAATACGTAGTATAATCGCGGAATTAAAATTTTTTCATACAAAATTTACGCTTATTTAAATTTAATCGCCCGGAAAACATTTTTAATAATAACCCTCTATCGGAATACTCCCAAGAGTAGCTGTCGCTTTGATCTCGACGTATTCAATCGGCGCAAAACATTGATCTTTGAACCGAAGTCCGGAAATAGCCAGGAAGCCGCGCACGGTGCAAAACCACGGTGGTCGGGCAGTCGCGGCAATTTGTTTGTCGGTTAAAAAATTGCCAAAAAAGTATCGCTGTCGCGTGGCGAAACCAACCGTTATCCCATTTTCCCGCCTTCTTCTACGACGGTTTCGAGTTTTATAAATATTTCACAAATCGTAACGTAAAAACCCGAATTAACGGTCCGTCGTCCATTCGGCCTCGGCTTCGGCCTGGATTAACTCTCTTCGTCGTCGAACTCGCGACACGCGTACGCTCCTTCAATATCCTTTAATACGGAGAGTGTGTTGAAACGGTTTCGCGAGGCGTTTACCTTCTTAACCGAAAAGCTTCGTTCGCGCGGGTAGCGAAGCTTATAGGTTGAATTAAAGGCAGCCTCCAAGTACGCATATACACGCTTTCCGAAACGCCAGATTTTAAGTCGTTTCGGGTAAATTCGGTTTCGCCGCTAACGCTTTTTTAATATCCGGAGGCCATTCGTCCGTCTGCGCCATTGACCGGACCACGGCGTTATCATTCTAGGCCTCCGGCGATTACTACTACTAACGACTATTTACTTGTACCGCTACGACTGTTGTGGCTATTACGGGTAACTCTACCGGCACACCATTACGACCGGCGATCGCGAGTAAATATTGTGATTGCGGCTAGGCCGGGATGGTGGTGCGAGGAGTCACGAAAAGGATAGGTGAACGGGTCGTATGTACACACATACCGTGGTCCGGGGGAGGGTGTACTCCCTGTTTCTGATATAGTGGTAGAACGCTGGCGGGTGTATAGAGTACATATATATATATACACACACACACACACACATATATATATATACGCGTACAGGAGGGACTCGGTGTACCGGATAGAATTATTTGAAAAATATGTAAATTACATTTATTAGCATGGCTTTGAATAAAGTGAACCGTTGCGCGAGGCGGCGGTGGTGGTGGTGGTCGGAGCTTTTTAAAGGCATTGGCGCCGAGGTGGTGATCGCGGGGAAAGAGGATCGGGACGAGTGTAGAGGCCACCATACCGAGAGAGCGGCGCAGAATTGGCCGGGGTTGTAGATTTTACACCGCCATCAACAAACAGGCAGCGGCGGTAACGCGCGCGTGGCCTTTGAACCAATACAATTATATTGTCAACCTAGTCGCTTCCCTCTCCTACATCCCCCCTCCAACCCCGGTCCCCTAACCATACTCACAGATACCTCTCATTCTGTACGTGTGTATACTGTATATATATATGTAACTCGCACACCCATACACGTACATAGATTATATACACGTACAACGTCCTCACCTTAACCATCCCTTTCATAATATTATATTGCATTTGGCCTTTGTGTTCTCTATTGTGTGTTATCACATTACGAAAAAAAGAAAAAAGAGAAACGCTGTTGATATATATATATATAATTTTTTTTTATCTGGACGTTATTTTATTTCCCTCCTGTTACACATACCGTACGTGGTAATGAATATTTTCAATTCGTGTAACGATTGGAATATAATTTGGACACAGCCCCCTTGTTAATATCCGTTACGCGCATTTTTAATCGTATGCATTCTATGGCGTTTTCGTGTTGTACGCGACGAACGTTACGCCGCTAAATATTTAAATACGTTTCGAAATCGTGTACACTAGCGCTTTACGTTCTAAAGTCGTTTACCGCGATAATTGCACGAATTATTCGAGGATTCTAAACGTCTATCTTTTGAAGTCAAAAAGTCACCAAAACTCATTCGAGCGTTCTGGTACGTTCGAGCGAAATTCGAACATTTTAACGGAACTACTAGCATTTGTACGAAACGTATTAATCGTTCGAAATGAAATTTAAATACCATACACTCGGCGTTAGATTAGTTTTAATTTGGAACAAATTATTGTAAAGAAAGTAGTCGGTTTTTTTTTTTAATTTTATTAATCGTTAGATATTTACGTCGCGGAATAAGACGATTATAGTAAATCGTATCGAATAATTACGCTAAATATCGTTCACCGGGAATATAATAAACATTTTTTAACGTAGCTCTTTGAAAAAACGGAAAATTGATTAAAATTTACAGTAACTCGTACGAGTAAATACAACTTATAATAAATTATCGTAAATTTACGTTTAACTGATAAAAAAAAACCGTCACGAACACGAAAAATAATACAGTTTAATCGAAGAAAATTATAAATTAAGAAGGAAATAATCTGATTATTATTATTATTTTGACTTAACGGGTAATATTCCAAAAACGATAATTCAATACTCGATTATATTTTATAACGAAATTCGTATTTTTATATAATATATAATAACAATAATCGTGCTATCCGATATTTACCTGATTCCCTTGTCCAATAATTTATCGATTTCGGTGATGCTTCCACGTAACATTGTAGCGTGATATCCGTTCTCTGAGGTGCTCCCACTAGTTGATTTGGTACTTGCACCAATGGATGAACTGTAAAGAACGTGTCCATATATGTTCTTGGTATATTATGACTTATAAAAGTATACTCAAGGGAAGTAAGTTTATATAACAAATTCGTCGAATTCCTATACTTCACTTTGCCCTCCGACCCCTCCCTTCCCTCAATCAATGCAAAATGTTTATTGCTACTACGTTTTACTTGTTCGGATTTCCTAAACTGTTTTATAGGAATTTCATTTCTGGCAAATATGTAGAAGCTAACTTATTTTGTTTATCGGAAAGTTTTTTTTCAGATTATTTAAAAAATTTAAATGGAACCTACAATGTTAATTTGCCAAATTGGAGCTACAAACTTTTTGATAAATATTGCATTATGTTTTAAAATAATATTCATTCCCTTCCATTCGTTTCTTCTTTCCGTTAGGGTTGTAGAGAAATTGAAAAGTAACTAATTTTGTCGGCTTTCAGATGAAGTTTTTAATTAAAAACTGAAAGTTTCCGTGAGACCGGATTACAAAATCGATTTCTATTACTTATGCAAGTGTCCCCTTGGCATCTGTCCGGTGTTAGTGATACTTGGTTAAATGTTTGAATATTTTATGAAAACTTTGTTTCTTTTTTGGTTTTACATTAATTATATTGACCTTCGTCGTGGATATCTAAAACCAAATCGAAATTGACCTAAGATATGTTAAATTTATTTTGACGTTAGACTTCTCGAGGAATACGATTTTTTTTAAAATTTAAATATCGGCGTTTGGTGTTAAAATGAAATTGTTCAACGGGAGAAAAAAATTCAATTTTTAATAAGACGTAATTGGTATAAATGTATCGAGTGATGATATACACTTTATTCTTCGGGGGATTGAATTATTTCTTTTACGTGCTTGAATATACACTCGTCGCAGATAAGTGAATTACAATTATTTCTAAAAATTAATTCGAATATTTAAAATTAACGTTAACGAATTAATATTAAATAGTGACATTAAGGTTAACACAGTTACCAATTTAATTTAAGTGTCTCCGACAATTTGAATATTAATATTTTCAATGTAATTTGGAATGTGATTAAAAAAAAAGATATTCGACAATTTTATACTCAAAGTTGCTATAATTAATAAATACAATTTATATTACGCGATAAATTATTTTTACGTAATGTTGACGTTTTTTTTTTTTTAAAGATTTTTCGTCGTAATTTTGATTTAATTTTAGTTACGAAAAAGTTTTTTTTTTTATTACAGTAATTCAATAACGACAGCTACGTAAGTAGTTTTTTTGAGATGTATTATTGCCGAAATTAAATATTTTAACGTGTATGTTAATGACGGAATGAATTTTTGACACTGCGTGATTAGAAGATATGTTCAAATACGAGTATCACGTTAGTATAGAAACGAAAAAATAACATTATTTTAAAATTCCGTATGTGAAATGCAAAACTTTATTTTACATTAAAACATCATAGATATATGACGTATTTTGTCGGTGTTATCTTGATCAACTCAAAAAAAAAAAAAATATGAATTCATATTCGTTTGGTGTTTTTGAAGCTTCGTAAAAATAATTTAAATAAACATGCGGTATAGAGTATTTAGGTATGCTGAAAATGTACCAAGACATATTTATATAACGGTAGTATGATTAAACAACTTCAAAAGTAATTGGAATGCATAGAAAGGTTGATCCGATAGATACAAAATTATAGCAAATAAAGTTAATAGGGAATAAACTAATTAATTTTTTTAATTTGGTAAAAACTCGTTAATCAAACGTATTATTTAATTGCGAATATAAGATATTTCCTGTATAGTATCAAAGGATGGAATAATTTTGTCGATTCGCTTTAATATATTGATGTGTCTATGTACGTAATTGTTATAATATATACAAGTGAAATCTTTAAAGATAGATTTTTGAAATGTATTCAACGTTGTTGTAAAAATTGGTTAAATTCGATTAATATTTTAATTAGAAAACGAAACTAAATTAAACTGAAATTATTAAAATAATTAATTTTGTTCTATACAAGCGACGGATTTATTAATCCCTTAAGTTCTTTCGTTCTTTCGAAATCAATTATTGGATTTTTTTTCGAATAATCGTCAATATATATTATATATGGTTGTTCGACGAGAAAAACATACAGAACGCGCTTTATTATCTGAAATCGTTGTACGAATAAAATATACGACACAATTATTTCGAATAAAGTTCGGTACGTAATTGATATTAATTAACAGTTTAAAACGTATTATTTTGACCGATGTCCGTTTTTAATAGGCGCATTGAAAGGGCGAGTTGAAATGTAATTTAGGAATAAATAAATTATTCGGAAACAAGCGATAACACAATTTCGAAAACGAATTTATTATATGCAGTTCTCTATTTCACCCCCTCCCTGCCACGGCAGGCGCGGATAGTAGACAGGAGTGGTTTGTTCGACGACCATTTATTTCGAGGCCAGGACAAATTCCATTATAGCGGCCAAAAACGTCAACGGGCTCTAATGAACAGCCCTTTTAAACAACACATTCTATCCAGCAATACCGTTAAACAGATTAACGTTTGTCTCGTCACAGCCAAGACAATTCATATAACCCTTCTCTAATTAATTATTGACCATCCACCTCGTTCGCCAATGGTGAGTGACAAATGTGTTACGTTATACGCGGTATTAATATCGCCGAGTCACGTTATTTACTGGCGGTAGATTAAAAAACGAAATAGAGATTTATTAAAAAAATATTCTTTTTTTTTAATAATATTAAATTAGGCTTTCGTTGGTATAACCCTAGACGTTTGTGGCCTTTAAGGTAAAACGTATAAATTACGTTAAATTGCACAAGTGCGTCAACGCGCAAGATGCAAAATTTTATTTGAATTCGTATATCCTTAACGTTCATGTTCCGTTAAGTTATTTTTGTAAAATTATTTGAACGTATCAACAACAGCTCTGTAGATTAAAAATAGGCTTTTCATTTTAAGTTTATTTATTCGCACGAACGGTTATATTTTAAATAATTTTATTACTCTAGTAAAATATTTTTTTAATTTTTTTTAAAATTAATCTTTTACAAAAATACGTTTCGATGAAAGTTTATATATCGTTAGTAAGCCAATTGCTATTTAGATTGATTATCATAACGGATAATTAACGATAAAATAAAAATAATATATTATATATTCGTATAAAATTACCTATTCCCCTAATATTTCATCAAAATGTAACACGGACGATATTTTTGATTAATATTATTTCTAAGCTTAGGTTAATAAGGTTTTTCGGTTGATTTAAATAATTTTAATTTTTAATTGTTAAAATGTGATTTCATTTTAGTATTTTTTTTTTGTAAGCTCATTAATTCGAAATTATGAAGTGTTCAACATAAATTATCGTTGAAAAATTAATATTTATCTCGCTATATTATTCACGCTTGCTTAACACACAATAGGGATCATCAACAATGCTTTGCCGGTTGTACCTCCTCCCTTTTACATAAAAAAATGATTTGTGAGGGGCAATGACTTTTTCTCTCCATTTTTGACGAATTTTCTATAGCGAAAAAATAGCACTCGCCGACAGCTGATTCCGTTTTGCACTGTATATCGGCTTTTATATGAATCAATATGACGTATATAGATGTGTGTGTATATATATATATTTATTAAAAAGAACGAGAGAGAATAATAGTAGAGATGGACGTTATTAATGCTCTTTTGTACTTGAACCGCTTTCTATATCGATGATAAATGCCAATCAGACCTAACCCTATCGGGACGAAAAAACTTTAAATCTGTTTCGCGATACTATTGTTGAACGGTCGCCAGGGGATGAAAAGCGGAGGAAATAACGTCGATTTTTCTCTTTCCCTCCATGATATACCGTCGAAAATAATTTTCCAACTATGTTTGTATATATATATATATAATGAATAATTCGAGCGAATATAATATACTTACAGTGGACGTGGAGCATCAGTCTTTTGCTAACCGATGGTGGCACTCCGTTGGCCGCGATGCAAAGGTACGCACCCATTTCTGATCTTGTCACTTTTGACAAAAGTAAAGATTCACCTTCGACCGATACCACTAGAATAAAGTGTACACACGAAAGAATCAAAAAAAGAAAACCGAACGTCTTTGTTTACGAATTTTCGAAACGTCGAATCCGTACTTTTGTCTATAGTGTACAGTAAATTTTTCACGTTTACGTATAGCGACGAATCGTATGTTTTTGTACAACTATTACGTCGACAAAACGTTTTAATATCGTAAATATTAATTTCTATATTATATTTTTTGGGACCATTAGAAAGCCGCGAATACGATTGGAAATTATATTATTAAAACATTTTATCCCGTAAAAACGTCTCGTTTACAAATTTTTACGTTATCGTGTAAGTACGGATATAATTCTTTTTTTTTTTTAAATTAACTAGCCAATTTCGAGGGTTGACCCGTTTCCGTATTATTCGATACAATATGCTAATATTAATCGTCGAAATGCTCACTTTTAGTTTTTACTGTGTTCGTAGTTCTAACGATGATTTCTCCGCCATCTTCCCGTCTCCATAGAATCTTCGGCTCAGGATACCCTCGGGCTTTGCATACCAATTTAGCCGATCCACCTTCGGGAATCATCATATCACCGGAAGTTTCTTCGTACACGATATCCGGAGGTATAACTACTTCGAGAAAAGCGCTCTACGAACATATATATACAGCACGGGTAACGATTTTTTATGTTCAGGTACGCGTTATTATTTCAAGAGATCGTGACGAGTTTTACTTGGCTTTTCATCGGGTCCGTATTGACCTGACACATATACGTGCCCCTGTCTTCTCTTCGAACAGTCCTAACGTTTAATGTCCACGTGTTAAAATCGTTGTGTGTCACGGATAGCCTTTCGTTGTTTGTGATAACGTGTTCGTGAATAGCTAATATGGCTTTCGTATCAGCTTTAATCCAAGCCACCTGAACACAACCAACTGTGCGTTAGCGACACAATATTATAATCGGACTCAGCAATCATAAGTATGTAGATAGGTGTTTGTCGAGAAACGTTTACGTAGAATAATTATTGTTCGTATCGGAAACGCAATGGAATACGTCCGAAAAGAACGAAACGAATATTGATTCGATAGAAAAACGTTTATATTTCACCGTCATACTTATGATTATCGAATAGCCGAATTGTCACGTAATCGTTTTTACGTTAATTAAAATAATAATAATATCGCTACTCTAACAGTGCCGTTTTACTGTACAAGTGATTTATTATATTTATATAAGACGATAGTGCAAGAAATATACATGTGCTAGTGCTGTTTTATTACTAAAATTTAAGTTTAGTATTGGATCAAACGAATGTGCAATGCGATAGAAATCCATTACGTAATAGGATTTGGCTGGGTGAATAGACGTGTGTATTCAAATACTCGTTCAAACATACTAGATTTGGCGTTTTTCATTTTTTTTTTTTTTTTAACTCGCTTACTATTTTATTACAAAACGATCCGCTGAGAAAACTATATCTGGATTGGTTTGTATACCGCCTGTGTTATTATTATGACTACGAATAATAATAATAACGTCTTTGTATAACGGCCGTATATTCGTATTTATTTCGTTAAAAAATTACTTTACGAAAACAAAAACACGTGCGAAAATAACTTACGAAAATTTATAAAATCCTCGTCAAAGATAATATTAATTATATTCGACCGTTTTAAACGGTCAAATCGAAATACTATGTAAAGTGTTAAATATAAACGTTTACATTTCCAACGATAATAGGTCTTGCTTAGCTATTTGGAGTCGGCCATCTAACGATAATAGGTAAATTATTATTATTATAAATCGAAATAATTTCTATTTTCCGTTTTTTTTTTAAAAAAAATATTAGGTTTTTTCCCATAATAGTTAACATATGTATCTAGTAAAATGAAATGACCTTGCGAAACGTACACGGATAGGCGGAGAATAACAAAAACGGTGGCTCAAGGTTGAAGAAACGGAAAATTGAAGCTTCCGTTTATTACACTCGGAGGACGTGTTTGTTAGTTTCTTAAAATTACTTTTGGGGTGTCTCTCAAGGTATTTCGCGTTATAGTACATTAAAAACTACGAACGGCAGTCATCACGGAGTGTTTTCCTTCTGACGGCGTTTTACGTAGGTAATCGAGCTATCTAGATAAACACTCGCTATATTTATTTATAATTTATCGACGTTTATTTGTTTAGTAATACCATTTTGTTTGTTATAAATATCTATTTAAATCGAGACGATGAGCGAGCCGATGTTTTTTCGTTTATATCATTATTTTTCTTTTTTGGGTCGAAAGTTTTTCAAGGTTTACGAAATTCATCTGGCGTATATTTTTTAGGGCGAGTGTTGATGAAAAAGGAAATTGAGAAATGTGCTAAGAATGAGGATTTCACCGGAATGTAGAGAGAGAGAGAGAGAGAGAGAGAGAGAGGGAAAGTCAGACACCGTCGTCTTTTCGTAATTCTTCGTTACATTTATTTGTTGATCTTATCGCAACAACGGAGGGCGGTGTTTTCGTACTCGTCGGACGAATACAATATCGCGTAACTTTTTCCCCCGCTACTTTCGTTTCTCCCCATTTTTTTTACTATGATGGGAAAATGTACGAAATTGGGTCGATCACGACTTGTCCCTAGTACAAGTTTCCGAAATTTTCCATCGTTAGGACTCACAGCACGAATGGACCAACCGTTTTTCCGTTACGCTTTGGATTATTATATTCAATGGCCCCGTATTTTATGTACGGTGTTTTAATGCTCCACACACACGGATACACAGACACACACGCATTGTTCAAGAACAGGATATTACTTGGTATATTTAAAGTTAAAATTAGAATCAAATTACTCGTATATTACCCAAACGAAACAATAGATTACGAATTACGATTTCAATCGTAATATTAAACGCGAGTTAATTTTTAAAAAAAACCGTTATTTCGTTTTCTTTTTTAGTAGGCGGATTCGGATTCGGATATTGTCGCGATGAAAAACAAAGTATTGCAATTAATCGCGGCATAGCGAGAGACAATTTTAAAAATTGCGGTAAAAATATTATTTAAAAAAAAAAAAAAAACCGTTCGTTCGTCCTGATGGACGGCCGCGATTTTATCGTTTTATTTACAGAAAACCTAAAACGTCGTGTACTCTCGCGTAATTATTTGGTAAATTAAAATTTATCGATCTACGGAATATCCATAGACTCACCGTTCGGCGAGCGTGGAATACGTAAACCGACGAGAAAACGTGGAAAAATACCGAACATATCGAAATAATTCTTCGTAACGTACCAGGAATTCAATTCGTACTGGCGCGAAACTAATTTCAAACATAATCGTCAACGAATACAACGAGTGGAAAAAGATCGGTGACACACACCCTAATAATAATTATACGCCGTTTGTCGGAGATGGAATATATTTCGGCGGTATATATTTGGTTTCTCGGCGATAAATTATGTTTTTGGGCTGTCGGAAGACGAACAATGTTCGTGGGAGTTGTCGATGGTGACGATGACACATACGCGTATACTCCAAACGCTCGGGCTCGCGGGAAACAACTTTTCGTCCCCCTCGCCCTGTTTAAAAAGGCTTCTATCCTTCAACAATGAGGGCCCGCGTCTCAAAATTATAATGAGACCAACGCGCGCGTGGCACAATACCGCTGTTCGACAAACTTATCGGGATTTGTCAAATATTCGCCCGCGTATTGCGCCGCCGCCATTCTCTACCGTACTTATGTCCATCGTCACTACTACCGTGTACCGTACTTATCCGTTTATGTATATATGTATACTTACAAGTTACGACACTCGTCTATAGGCCAGCCAGTCTGTTATATACGTCTTGCGCCATTACCGGCCATGCGTGTCGGGTCCTCGGACAACGACCAACTACGCGAAAATTCGCGTTGCGCTAATACGCGTGTATCATTACGTTCGAAATACAATATTTACTTGTTAAGATCGAACGGCGGCGGCGAAACGTATCACTATCGTTTTTAACGAAATAGACATAAATTCTTATAGTAAAAATGGCCGAACATGTACGATTGTTTTGCTATTACGGATTTCGAGTAACCGTCGCAAAACGTACTAATTCTAATATGGTCACAAAACGTGTCCGTTCCCCGTGTACGTTTCGTTGTTTCCATAACGCGTTATTTTTCGTTAATTTTGTCAGCAATACGTTTTTTTTTTTTGTTGTTGTTACGTAACGCGTTATTACGCGTGTTACTTATTGGTTTACAAGCCACGCGTTTATTTTCCAAATGCACTTGTTCCGTTTCTCCCAAAGATCAATTAAAATTACGCAACTTATTATTGTTTTACAACAATTTAATTTCTCAACGCGTTTATTTTGCACAAGACAACACACGAAAAATGTGTTTCCTGAAAAACCAATTTTTTGGCCCCAAACGCGTTTTATCGTACCAATTTACTTCAATTTACTTACGTGTACAATATTATTTTGTATTTTTATTTCGTATTATTATTTATTAACTTTATTACAATAACTTGTTAGTATTGCGTTATATCAAGGAATTTGAAAGTTGTAAAATACACAGTCTAATATTATTAAGGTTCCGGGGGCGTATTTAACTTCGTTCATTAAACTAATACTGAAAAGCCAAAAAGTGAAAGGTCAAACAATGATATTATCGCGGTTTAATTTACGTCCTATTATGATAAAATCAAGTTGTTGCTTCCAGCTCCAAATTAGTAGTAATAAAACGATATAATAACCTATTATTGATAACTTCTAAAAATTGTATACAAAGTGTTTTTTAATTATAAAAATACATTATACTCTTATAATACGTCTTATATAAGTATAGCGTGTTTTAGCTGCTCATAGGTATTAAAAACGAAAACGAATTTGAAAAAACATCGAAAATTTTGAGAATGTAGGGCAATAAAAAAATGTTTACTCCACGACGGGAAACGTTTATGGTCAAAAATGTTTTTGTGTATCTTCGCTTGGTCCCACCTTTGAGAACTGTATTGTTTTTTCCCAGATTACACTTCAACGGTGTAGGGTATTTTTCAGTTGAACACGAATCGCTTGTTGTTTCTTTTTTTATCAACGTGAAATAATGTAAACTACCGTATTCACCGAAAATGTCAAACGCTGAATAAACTTTCTTAAGCAAATAGTTTTGATACCATTTAAATAATGTAAACAATACGCGTTATATCCTAAAAAAAACCTATCTCGTCCGCGAATAATAATAAAATCTTAACTTTTCGCGGTATAATTTGCGCGTTCCATAATGATTTAAAGTTGACAATTAGTCTTAGCGTTTCCAACGAACAATCATAATGAATGAAAGACCCTAACTAAATGGCGCGTACGAAAAATTTTAATAGTAAAACCGACGTAATAACACGAATTTGTAATTGACGAGGCGTTTCGTTTCGAAATTATAAATCGGCGCAATACTTCGAAATGTTTACGTTCGTTATTTTTCTTTCATCCCGGCGTGTTTAAAATAATCTTCGAAACGTATTATATGAATATACCTTAAGTTATCAAACTCGACTTAACGAATTTCTTGCTCGTTCAAATTATACACAAATATTGTCGGAGATTGTTTTCATAAAACTCGGTAGTATCGAGGTACGTTTCCCTTTATATAATAAACAGTTAGGCGGCGCGCGAATTATATTCAAAGTGACGACAGAGATTAAGTCTTTTTCTAATTAATTTTTCGTCGTACGTTTTAATTTCATTCTTCGCCTATCCACTCCCAGCTATACCGGCTCGGTCATATTTAACGCGTAAAGATTAATTATCGTATTAATTTTATAACGGGCACGGTAATAATTCCAATAAGCCCATAAGTTAGTATAATGAACTTAGCAACCTGAATAAATCACAACGCTTTAGTTATCAATTATGATACAATTTATAAACCACAATATTGTACTTAGAATTTTAGTCGGCGCAATATTGCCTAAGTTTTAATAACGTTATTATAAGACACTTTTATGATTCGTTTGCATTCGATTATTATTATTCGGGCGATTTTATCGTCTTTTAAACAATTATCTTTCATTTAACTAGGTTTAGTTATAGTCTTATTATCGATTAACGGGATCATTAATGTAATCCGGTGGTCGCGTCTTAATTACATTCTAGTCGCCTTAATTTTTAATAGACGAAGAATGAGCTCAGAGCTACGTACTTAATAATAAATCGTGTACGCTAGGAAGTAAAATTTCGGTATTACGATTTTAGTTTTAAAATTCGAAAGCTTCAAATAAGATTTCCCGCGTAAACTATTTATCAGTAAATCAAACGCTCTTCTTATTTAAACTTTTGCCGCATTCGTCGAGTTATTACGGTTATTACTTTAAAAAAAAATACCCTTTTCTTGTTAGAGTTTGTTCTATATATACAAATACCGTTATATTTATTTTTTATTTAGAATTTCGCAAATTTTATATCGTTAATGGTTATTTATCTATCGTAGTGTATTTTCGCTTTTAACGTTTGATAAGATTTATATTGTTTAACTACGAACGTTTCTACTTTTATATTCGTAAACGAAACAAATAATTTCAACCAAAGCCGAAAGAGTTTCGAAAAGAATAGTACGTTAGTGTATTCCCTTGTACGTCGAACCGACGAGAAGAAAACGGTTTCGCAATTTGTCGACAAACACAATACGAACTTCAATTAGACGAACGCTTTGAGCTGGCTAATCTAAACGTATTAATAATAAACGGAATTTTAAGGGAAATCGGTCTTAAGGTTGTACGCGATATAGATTTGCGATAAACAAACCGCGCGTCGTATGTATGTATAATGTGGACGCGCGTGCCCGAGTACAAAGCGGTTTATTTGAGTGGCGACGAGATTATTATTTTCACAAGGGCCTTGGACAAGGGAGCGGAGGTGGCGGAATATGGTTTGTTTAAAGTGGATGGGTAAGGCGAATGGAGGAGGGCGGGATATAGAAATGGTAGAGAAGAATTAGAAAGACGTCCTTCGCAGTTATTCGTCCATGAGTTGTTCCAATTTCAGAGTTGGGAAGTTTTCGTTTCAAATCCGATCACGGCGATCGTTGGTAACCGGTGATGCATGAGCCGATAAGCGGATCAGCGTGTCCGGGAAGTTTATAATGAAAGATGGTTAATACTCTACGAAAGAGGTTTTTTGGCTACTGTCATTGCGTCTCAAGGCGTAAAATAATTACGAAACTCCGAGCGCGCTCCGCGGGCACTCGGGGGAGGGAGGACTTATCCGAAACCAATGTTCCCGACCACTGTACCTTATGCCATTGTGAACGACGAGTTTTACATTTTTCGTACGACACTAACGCGCTTCGTGTCGTCACTATCGCGTTATTGTTGCGACGAGTTCTTTTTTACCGATTCGATAAAACTGAAGTTTGTTTAATACGGGGGAGTCAGTCATTCGGACGAGTCGCGTTTTTGTTTATTATTTCGTCTAATTTAGAAAAAGCGTCGGCAAATTAAATTAACGAATACAAGCGGAGAATTCGTATCATGACTATTTCGTCAAGCGCGAAGATAAATAAGGAAAGTGTTTTTTTTTTTTGTTGTTATGTTAGGTTTTCGTTGTAAATAACTTTTTTCGCGACATTTCGGTCTTGAATAGTATCGTATTTCGATAAGTAGCTTTCAAAATACACGTAAGTAATAATATTTTTAGAGTGTCGAGTTAGAAAAATTGTTTTCAAATAATATTTCAACTTTATTGACTTTCGATCAAAAAAAAAAATAATAATCTAAAAGGAGTAAAAATAATAAAAACGCTAGAAGAAACATACCAAAAATAGGATGTACTAACATTGAAATTACATTAGGTTTTTATATTATTGGACGAATTTAATATTATCGTACTATAGAACTTTTTATAAGAAATATAATTTAATGGTCGAAATGTAAACAGTGTTTGAACCTTTCTTCCATATAACTTGTCAGCTGAAATATTTATTCTTTATAACGGGCTGTATGGCGGCGTTAGTTTTTTTTCGAACGGATCATATAAACGCAATACAAATACACATTAAGAACTTCTCTAGTTACATTCGTAGTCACGGACTCGAATTACCGCGTTAGAACGAGAAAAGCCTAAACCGTGTCGTGGTTTTTTCAATTTGTTTAATAACGTTTATAATCGCGTTTCAAACAAATATATTTTAACGGGGGGGGGGAGGGGACATAGTCTTTCCGACCTAAGTTTTCCTCTCTTTTCGAATAAGTTTATTCGGATTATTAATAACTATCGTCGAAACCGAAATTGTATTGGTGCATGGTTGTGTCCGTAGTCGATGGTCCGTTATAATTTCCCAATTTCGCCAAGTTATTTTTTATTTATTTATATTTATTCGTATAAACGTTTCACTACATGCGACGTTTGGAAAAGTTTATCGGATCACGCTAAAATTTGCCGACCGATCGCGTTTTGGTCGAAATAAATCGCGTAATTTCGTACTATTTAAAAGGAAATCCCAACAAGTATTCGTTTTTAACGATTATTTTACGTAAAGAATATTTCGTCCGCGATATACGTCTTATTAGATGTGTATTGTATGTACCAGTGCGCGCGCATCTATATAATTGTATAAATACGGGTTAATTATATTTTACGTAATTTACCGTAATTTTTCCAAATATATATAGATTATAAATTACGAACGTCGATTACATTCAAATAAACCTATTACCGTTACGAGGTGCCGCGTATTAAAAATTGTACGCCGGTATGTTCCGAAATAGCTTATTAAACGAAATGTAAAACGTCGTGGGTGTAGTAAGGATAAGTAAAATCGTATCGTACACGGCCGTTAAGCGGTATTAAGAACGTAGAAAAATATCGTGTTTTTGACGAGCAGCTAGCTAAAAATAAAGCGAGAGAAAGAGTGTGTGTATGTGTGTAAGAGAGTGAGAAATATGGAGAAATAGTGACCACCGCCAACATAAACAATTACCCTACGACAAAATACTACGGTGCACACTACGAGTACAACAACGCGTCGTAAAAACGACCATAATTCGAGAAATGATCGTCGTCGCGTTTCACACGTATGTACAGGACTGGGCGAATTTTTCTCGATCGAAGAAATAGTTCGTACGAACGGAAAAAAAATGTGTAAATCGTTAGCGTTATTCGCGCGTAAAATGATCGCGACTATCCGCGCTCTGCGTGCATAGAGCGAGCCAACGTGATGCAAGTAACGATAATTAGTCGTGTCTGTGTAGGGCGAAATCGACGCGAGCGTATAGTAACAGTGATAATAATAATAATATAGACGGCAGAAGGTGAGAAAACTGTGCTGGTGCGATAGACGAAGCCGTGGTGCGAAGAATAATTTCGTATAGATTGTTTTTGTTTGTCACCGATTTTTACTGATACCGACCCTGGCTGGTGCGAAGCCGCCTTCGGGAGCACTCACCCTGTTACCACCGATATTGTTGACCACGCACGTGAATATCGCGTCGCGGCCCTGGGCAATAGTCACGTTTTCCAACGGGAACAAGAAATCTGGCTCGAAACCGTTCACTGAAACACACAACAATATATATGTCATATACACGATCGTTATCGACGACAACGGTCATTTTTCGTCGTTATTAAATCACGTATACGGCGTCTCCGTAGGAAATTGGAAAAACTATACGGCCGATATTGTCCCGAAGTGTTTTCCACCCGCCCCGCCATACCGCTACTGGTCGGAAAAATCGTATTATCGTTATTTCGTACCGCTCTGACGGGGTCCGTCGTGTCTCCCGATAAGAAATGAACTCGTTTTGTTTCGGCCCGTGGTAACTAACGACAACTGTATAGCGCGTTGGCCGGTTCGCGTGCCGCGTACGACGACGCGGAGTGTATTTTTGGTTTTCGCCGGACCAACACACACACACACACACACACACACACACACACACACACACCGGACGCGGTAAATTTACGCGCCGAAACCCCTCCAAGTCGTCTCGTGGTATTTTCGCCGTTTCGAAAATAGTCGCCGCGTCTTTACGGCGACGAATTACGCGGCCAGCCAACGACGGTACGCGACAGTTACACGCTGGTTACGATTTACGATCGTTTCCGGGCATTTTAATCGCAAATAACGTATTCACGAATAACAATCGACCTCCGGTGGTATTTTTGAAATTCGCGATCTCGCGTTCGATAATATCGCGGCGTTTTAATGTTTATTCATATCCCAGTACACGACGCGTTACTAATAATAATATACGGGCCGTATAATGAATCATCCACGGCCCGTCGACTTTTAATTACGTCGGACAATGTAACGTAAATACACGTATTAGGTATCGCGGCGAATTCGCGTAAGGGTCACAATTACTTATAAGCGCGAAAAACGTTCGACGCCGTATTACGGAAACGAAAGAAATTCCTTTGGCGAGAACACGAAAACAAACGCGCACGGCGCACAATACCGTATCCGACAATGTACATTACATCCGATACAATCGAACAATAGGAGGACGTGAAGAGACTGCAGCGATGACACGAGCGCGGGTTATCGTTACAATACGTTATCACGGTGCAACAAGATTACAGAAGGGATCCCTCTATAGTATGTTTCGCTTTGATCGAGGCTTGTCGCGCTGTGTGTGTGTGTGTGTGTGTGTGTACGCTGGTCGTGGATTTATTCTCGGACGGACGAAAAAATCGAATATAAAAAACGAGGAAGCCGTGTGATTATGGGTTTAGATAGATAGGAGGATGAGGCCGCAGTGGGAGATCGGTTCGAGTGAGTCGCTAAGTAGTCGGAGATTTCGGAGTTTTATTAAAATTTCGAACGTGGAAACGACGATAAATCATCGTACGCGACAAAACGACCGCGAGTGGTTTTTTTTTTCGTAATTCGGGGACATTGACTAAATATGTTACGTACGTCTAAGCTCGTGGCGCGTTTAAAGTATTCGTAATAAAAAACTCCCCTCTAAAATCGACCGCGGCCGATACGCGTACGCGGTACGTTTAACCCGGGGATGGTGTGTATTGGGGGGGGGTCGCGTATTTTCGGTTCATTTTCGATTCTAACCTAACGAGAAAATCGAAAAGCGCGCCGCCCGAACACGTGCCTACCGACCAAACACAGTTCGGCTAACGGGGTAACGTAACGCGCGCGCGTGCGTCGGGGGATCGTCCGTCTCACGAAAAATCGAACGCCGCCAAAATGGAACGAACGATAAAAATGCTACGTAAGAACGACGACAAATTTTAAAACGCTAATCGAAATAACGAAAATCGCTCCCGATAAGCGCCGTCGCGTTGTACACGCTCGCACTCGACCACCGATAACCGCATTAATTAATTGCGACGGGGTACGCGCATACACATTGGGCAAATTAAAGGGTAGGAGTATTCTGATTTATGGGAGCCCGCCCCGCATGTTCCGTGGTCTCCATACGTCTACTCCGCCGCTGCCGCCGCCACCGCATCCTCTTTTCACCGACCGTTGTAGCAGTAGTAGTTGTAGTTTTAGTAGTAGTAAAGCGATCCCTTTTCGAAAACCGATGTCCACAGGGCCTTTGCGCATAAAAACATATGTTTGGAAAACAAACTTTCGCGAATTTAATTGAAAACGTCTGATTTAATTTATAAGCGCGCCCCACGCGCTAATTTTTACTTGTCTCGCGCCAAAAAAAAAAAAAAATACAAATATAAAGACTATTTGTCACGATACGAACGTAATTAATTTTTGTTCAACTTACAGCTTATTGGGTTTCGACGTTGTTTTTTGTTTTATTAATTTCGTAATTGCTACTTACCGTTAACGTATTGTTTTTTTTTTTTTTTTTTGTATAAGATGAGGCAATATCGAAATCACGCGTAATCCTTTATAAAAACGAAAAACCGCTAACGAAACTTCCCACTAATTATTGAAAAATTTGAGAGTTTAATACGATTAGGCGTCAAATACGCTTCTATTGGTATGTAACGTCACTACCAATTTCTTATACTATTAAAATATTTATTTTCAAGGCTTTATAACTCGAATAAAATTCTCGCTCGTTTCAAATAAAAATAATACGTAAATTAATGTTGTCATTACGTTCATTTAGGTATTTATTAACTATATTATTTAATTTCCGGCGTACTTTCGGGAAATTCTTAAAAACCCTACGACTTTAATCATTCCAAGGAATTACGTATTCGTGACCAAGTCCGTTTTGATATTGTTTAATCAATTTACTTAATTACGCGCGCATTTCGATTACAATTCGTTGATATTTCGACAGTTATGTAAAGCGTACTTCCTAAGTACGTTACGGAAACACGCGAGAAAAATATTTCCATTGTATTTTCAAGTACACTTATTGCTCGTTGGCGTTTTATTTTTTAAATAAACTCTTTTAAGTATGCTTTCTTAATGGAAATAATTAGAAGTAAAGTCGAGAAAATCATATTAACGTTTTAACAACGGATAATTATTTACACAAAAATAACCTCAAAACGTTTAGCGACGTAACTAATTCGATTTTAATTTACGTAATTTTCTCTTAAGCGCGTCTTATTTATAATAAATAAGTTAAATCGATTAATTCGATTAACCGCTAAAATGAAGCAATTTAAACGATTATTCGAAATTATAAAACCGCTTAAATAATGTAAAATACGTTGTCGTCTACCGCGTATCAACAATCGTTGTCGAAAATCATGGTTTTTGCGCGTGTATATAATTATTCAACTTCGATACGTATAAAAATCAACGTGTACGCGACAAATAAATAATAATTTACACGCTAATTGGCGTTTAGGTAATTTGTCGAAATCGATCGTTACGCGACTTTTATACGAAAACCAAATACAAATTACCAAAATTCGGTCGTACAGGAAAACTCGGTATTTTTTTTTCGATCAATTAATTATCCCGATCACTTGGGGGACGAGGAAGTACGCGGCGTTTGTCGGCGACCGATGTGGACGAACGCGCTAAAATACGTTAAACGAAAAGAGCGCGATCCGATCTCGGAGGTCGGGGATATCTCTTTCGCGGCGGTTGTTGTTCACAACGAGAGGAGACCGATAAAAGTTGCTCCGTGGCTCGTCTATTCGAAATATTCGGAAACCGTGCCAATAAACGTCCGAAATCGTTTTCGCACAAAAACCCCGTGCGCACGTATTATACGCGTCGTGTCCGGCATTTCCGTTTTTCCTTCCTTCCTTTTTTTGTTTTAAT
>JAIPRN010000201.1:91187-111242 GCA_025469175.1 Geopemphigus sp. TES_GeoC_2020
CGATCAAAACGTCGAAAACCGATTTCCGCTATTACCAAAAAACGAACCGACGAATATTTTTTCGGGGCCACCTAAATCCCGTTTTCGTTGTTCGCGTTCCCGTCGCGTCTTTCGGGCCGAAAACGTCACGAAAGTGTACAACACCAATTTCGTTTCGATCGACCCAGTATAGACCTTCGAAAACACCGCGAACGTATGCGTTTACGAGTAGTAATCGAAAAAAATGCCCGACCACCATTCCGTCATTTTTGTTTACGCTAACGTCGATCGTTTTTTTTTTTGAAGACACACAACGCCATTTTAATGGAAGTAATCGCTACCATTCGTTACGCGTGTAACGGATTTTTCGAACGCGATTTTTTTCCCGTATTTTCACGTAACGTTCTAAACTGATCAGCGCGCTGTCGATTTTCAGGGCACACCGAATGGAACGCCGAAAACATCGCCGCCAGAGAGAAATCGTGCCAGGCCAACGTCAACCCCAGCGAGAACGGTACGCGTTTTATACGAGCGGTGTGAATTTTACGTTCGAAATTCCAAATCGATCGAACTTTTTCGGTGTTCTAAACTTGTTAAATTTCCGTCGAAACGCGAAATTCGTAAAATCCGGCGACGGACATTTTTTCGATATTTTCGCCGGAGTAGATATTTCGACGCCGCTAGAAGGCATTTGGAAATCGTTGAAAATTTACGTATGTCCGAAAAAAGCTACTCGGACAATTCGGGCACACGCGACGTCTAATAATAATAATTCGCCGCCGTCCGCGGCTAACCGGGTTGGGGCCGGTTTATCGAAAAACCTCGTGTTAAACAAGACCCGGTTACGTTTTCGTTGCAGACAAAACGTTCTGGAATAACGTCGGCAACGACTTGTTGCGGCGGAAGCTGAACGAGAAGCGGCCGTACGGAGTGGCCAAGAACGTGATATTCTTCATCGGGGACGGTATGTCGGTAAGCACGTTGACCGCGGCCAGGATTTACATGGGACAAATGGCGAACAGGTCGGGCGAAAACGAAATGCTGTCGTTCGAGAAGTTCCCGTTCACCGGTCTGTCGAAAGTGAGTTAGCGCGCGTCTAGTGAAGCGACCGAAAGAAAAAAAAACCGTACTCGAGAATAGTACTTACGAAACAAACTCGCCGTCGACTTTTGTCGAAACGTCGTTGGAATTTCGCACACAAACCGGGGATGAGGGGGGGTATTATTCCGTTAATCGCGAACACGGCCCCGTAGGTTATGTCGCCCCGAAGTCACGTCCACCGACGTACCGGGACGGTGGGCCGAATCGAAATAAGAAACGGCCGTAATCGTTCGAACGACTCGCCGAACGCGCGGTACCCACACGGACCATTCGTCAACGGTAGTCGATGCCGCGGCGGACGAGTAATCCGTGTACGTTGTTCGCAGACATATTGCGTGGACAGCCAAGTGGCCGACTCGGCGTGCACGGCCACGGCGTACCTGACGGGCGTCAAGGGTAACTTGGAGACGATCGGCGTGCCCGGGAACGTGCGGAACCGCGACTGTGCGGCCACCAACGACGTCGGCAACCAGGTGGTGTCCAGCATGAAATGGGCGCAATTGGCGGGCAAGCGGACGGGCGTGGTGAGCAACATGAGGGTGACGCACGCGACGCCGGCGGGAGCGTACGCGAACGTGGCCCAACGGGACTGGGAGTGCGACGGGGACATTGCCAAGGACCCGTTGGCCGATCCGTCGTGCCAGACAACGTCGTCGGACATCGCCAAACAGCTGATCGAGCGGGACACGGGACGAAACCTGAACGTGAGTGGTGCATATGTATGGTTTTGTCGTAACCGATCGTCCGAATTCCCCCCCCGAATACTTTCGGAACTAACGGCGCGCGCCATCATTAATGAAAACCTGACGGGTTCTTGTGCGCGATTACGACGGGTGACCAATGGACGCGGAAATGACGTCGTCTCGTTCGACCACCCGTATCGGTTATACGCTCGTTGTTCCCAAATATTTCTCGAAAACTACGAAATCGTCTTTTTTAATCGATCGAACACTCACCGAAGCTACTAACCTCAAAACTACGAATATAAGCTAATTAGGGGCCAGTGTACGTGTCGCTAGCGTCGGAATTGACTTATCCCGTGTACTCCGTGACAGGTTCGGGATTTTTAGACTCTCGGTACACACACATATATATATACTCTCCGACGTTTTCCGTCGGTAACGATTGTTGGCCGGTGATATTTGCGTTTAACAGAACGGGTCGACAGTTTGACCGGAGCTCGAAAATGGACACGGTTACCGCGGTTAGACGATACGCGGACACGCCGGATCGTCCGGTGTTCCGTCGTGTTTTCTCCCCGGGAGACAACGAGTTCGAATTGTCGGCCTTCAATCGCGCGATATATCCGGATTCGTAATTTATGGCCACGGTCCACCGGAATTCTCGTACCGTTCCTTCGGTTAGGTAGTGTTCCTACGCTTATTGAATCACGTCGGTCGATATCGCGTGTCGTTCATTCGCCCGGGACATCGTCGCCTACGTTCGTTTATCGTTTTTAAAGAATGCCCCGATTCATTCGACGCGGCCGCTGTAACCGCGTACGGTCGCGTCGTATCCACTTTCGAGGACGCGCGTAATGGTCGACGAACGAGTTTACACGAAACGCCCGGGAAAGGGAAAACTAGTACGTAGCGAGAAAACGATCGGACCCTGGAAAACGTCGCTTGGGACTGACTTGGCGGAAAGTAACGGGCGATATTTTAAACGGCGCCGTTGGAATTTTAAAAGCTTGGTTCGCGTTAAACGTTCGTTGTTCCATTTTGGTATTTAGTCACTCGACGATCGAATAAAGTTTCGATGGTTTTGTATTGGGCGAGTCACGGCGCAAACAAACGTCACGCGATATTGTTCGGCGACGAAACGCGTGGCTTTAAGACGTTGAAGTGTTTCGGTGCTATTCGTACACACGAGTGGCCGTTGCGTAATCGCGTGGCCGTTGAGTGAGCTAAAACGGCGTGTTCCGATCAAGTTTTCGTTAATCGGTAGCGTAATACCGCGGCGATTAGAACGACGCGATTCGCTTCAGATCGTTCGTTAGTAAAAGAGGAGGGGGGTACATACACACACGTTCCGGACCCCCTCCAATCGTCGCCGCACGGTGGAGATAATCCGTCGTTTCGTCGTTTTCAGTTGGTGATGGGCGGCGGTAGGGCGAAGTTTTTACCCAAAACCGTGTCGGACGATCGAAACCAGATGGGCCAGCGATTGGACAATCGAAACTTGATAACCGAATGGTTGAAAATCCGTCGCGATTCGAACGCAAAAGTCGCCTACGTGGGCAACAAAACCCAATTGCAATCGCTGGACGTAAACAAAACGGACTATCTGCTCGGTAAATACACGAACGCGACGTGGCTTCGCTCCGTAAGTGGGTGATTGTTATGTGTGTGTGTGTGTGGGGGGGTATGCTTTTTCGATACGTCGACGGACCTCCGATGGTCGAATTTTTCGAGTAGAGAAAATTTCGGCAATACGTTGTCCCCCCCCCTTTGAAAATTAACGACGTTTGGTTAGTCCGTTTTCCGACCAGTATATTGGCAATACACTGGCCCCGAATGCCTGATGGATGACGCAGTCCGTGGTCATCGTAAGACTGAACGAAATCTACCGTCGGTTTACAACGGCAACCTGCCCTAATTAGATAGACCCGACCAACGCGTTTGTCGGGCCCGGTGGACAAATAACGAGTTTATCCGACGCGCCGGACGACGTCGTCGAACGGCGATTATCACGCGGAACGGATCCGGCGCGTAACGAAATCGCGGGTGGAGCACACACTTGACGCGATTATAAGCTCAAATCGTAATGGCGTTCACGAGTAGCGCGCTATTATCGCGTAATAATATAAGACCGTGGCGCGCTCGAACCGACCCGCGGACATCGAAAGAGTCGATATATGTCGTGTACGCGGCCGTTGAAAATTACGTTTCGAAATATTTAAACGAACGAAAGCGGATCCGTTTCGCGGACACGATTAAAACGAACGACGTACATTGAATGTCACGTCTCCGAACATTTATCGGTGTTTTTCCTTTTTCTACACGTTTGTAGCCATCGACATTCTAATTATCTCCATACACGGTCGGCCGTAAAATCGTTCCGTTTGACGAACGACGAATCCGAACCCCTCGGCGGTTTTCCGGCCTTTATTTCTTTTTCCGTCCGCGTGAACGGTCCCGCGGATTATCATTGTCGCGCGGCGCCCTCGAATCGGGCGTGGTGGCGGCCAGCTGGATTTGGATCGTCTACGGTCCCTGTTTCTACTAAATATTGGCGCGGGGTAGTGGGGACGTGGGCGGCAAACGTATTTTTTCGTCGTTTTACGTTTTCGTTTTTTTCGCCGACGAATACAATCGGAAAAAATCGACCGAAATTCGATACGTTCTCGACGAATGTCGGCGAGTATATCGGAATCGGGACGACCCTACCGGATATCGCGAGCGCGACCGTTCGACACGATCGAACTCCGATTGTCCAGTTTGGCGGGTTATGTATATATATATATATATAGACGAGCGGGGTACTACGTTCGTAATTATTTTCGGTACATTTCGGGTCGGAAAACGTTAAATATCCCGTAGCGCGCCGAACCGTCCGGGCGAATCGAAACGGCGGTCAGGACGGACAATTTCCTCGTCTAGCCGGACAAACGCCGCTTCGGTCCGTTGTACCGGTTCGACGAGCACAAGCGACGTGTTCGGCGACATCTCCGATTCGGTACGACGGGCCCCTTCGGAATCGATTTTCCGAAATACGTTTTCGACCGCGTGTCGGCCACACCGTACACCGCCGGACCTATCGCCGCGCTTTCCAACCACGCGTTGTCATCAACAACAGGTAGTACTATACGGATGTGTGTGTATATTTACACGGGTACTTTCGCCGTCGAAATCCGACCGGACACGGCGCTTGGTCCGTACGAATTAACCCTCGCGACTACACACGCGCGCGTACACACTTTTTGTATAGAGGGTCGCCGGACGACGGTTTGTTGCGAACGGCGAAACGTAAACACGGCCGATACGGCTTTTATATTATGCGCGAGACCTGCCGGGGACGTGTTTATTAATTTCGCCCGGTAGTACAAAATGCGCGCGGGGACAGATCCCCGACGACGAATAATTTCCGTACGTATATATTATCTATTACGGTATACCGTGACACGCGAGTACCCAGGGCCGTAATAATAACGGGGCGACGTCTACGTATATATCGTTCGCGGTGATTTGGAAAACGTACGAATATTGGCGGCGGCGGCGGGAAAATCGAAAAACGAATTAAACGGACCAGGTTTTACGCGGCGATTGCGTACGATTTTCGTGTATTAGGCGTCCCGCCGACGTTTAATCGAACATCGTCGACGTACGAGTATATTTAAACGGCGTTTGGTACGGCCCGATCGTAACGTCGGCGGTGTATGGTAATTGTATCCGGGAGGCTCGTCGATAATTGCCCGACGTCACGACACGGGGAAGAAAACGGTAATAATTTTCCGGGACGTCGTGCGCGACGAGCGCCGATAAAATTCCGCCGTTTGCGGACGGAACGGCGGTACGGCGTTTATTCCTTTACTCGTGCGATACGTTGGTTACGAACCATGACACGGAAATCGATGACCTTTTTCGTTTTTCGCGGGCATATTGTAATTACGAACGCGTATACGTTTTATTATACGCGTACCGGATACGGAGAGACGAGAGTTTGTATTCGACCATTCCTTCGTTCGGCCCCTCGCTACCCCCCCCCCAACGCCGAAATTTTCACTCACACCAACCGTTCGCCGTCGTGCGAAACCGGAAAAAAATTAATCGGTTCTCGACGCACGATCGGTGTAAAAAGAAACGCTTTGTCCGGGCGGGCGGCGGTGTGACAACAACTATTTTGGTTCTGTGGTGGAAGTTCGTTTTGAAATTCGCGAATAATTCGGTTTTTTTTCCTACCGAACGGAGAGAGGAAACGAAAATCGTTATTACCGTTTCGTTTACAAGCGTAAAATGTCCGACGGATCGATTTAGAAAACGATCTTTATGTTTTCGCGTCAACGCCAACGAACAAATAACGACATCTCGGATCGCGTAATCGAAACGTACGTAGTTCCCGCGTACGTCGCGATCGCGGCTTTCGTATAATTACGGGGAGGTACAACGAAATACAGTAAGAGTCTCGGAACCTCACGGTCGGTGTTGACGACTTATATTGACGTTTAATTCCGAGCGTATTTCGGTCGATATTTCTTTCCGTTTTCGCGTACTGGTCGTTACTCGATCGTCGATTGCCGACGTGACCGAATACGAAAAACGAGTGTCGCGGACGAAACATTTATGTCGTCGTCGTCCGATACGTACCGCGTACGACGGGAACGTACGAAAACGCGACGAAAAAACCGACGAACGTTTTTATAATCGACCGACGGTGCGGGATCGTCGCCCTGGTACGGGCACGACGGCACGTCTCTGCAGCAGTATTTTTTCAAAGTTCGCGGGCGTGGTTAACTTTTACCGCCCGTCCCGTAGGTCTGTTCGCGGCCAGTCACATGGGCTACAACCTGACGGCGAACAAATCGTTGGAACCGACGCTGGTGGAAATGACGGAGACGGCCATCCGGGTGCTGTCCAAGGGCCAGAACGGTTACTATCTGTTCGTGGAGGGCGGCCTGATCGACTGGGCGCACCACAGTAACGCCGCGCGCTTGTCCCTCGACGAAACGGTCATGCTGTCGAAGGCGGTACAACGGGCGGTCGAGTTGACGTCCAGGGACGACACGCTGATCGTGGTCACGTCCGACCATTCGCACACAATGACCGTGAACGGTTACCCGCACCGGGGCAACGACATATTCGGGCACGCGCCGAAGCGAGCCAAGGACGGTATGCCGTACTCGACGCTGAGCTACGCCAACGGGCCGTCCGACAAGCACAACAGCACGGTAACCGGCAAGCGGTACAACCTGACCGGCGACGATTCCCGTGAGTTGATCGAGACTGACGTCGGTCGATTATGCGCGAAACGTTTCTCGCATTTCGACGGGAGCGTTAGCGGCTGGCCCGTTTTCGGTCACCGATTCGCCGCCCGTTCGAAAACGCTCGCCGACGTCACATTCCTCTAGTCGATTTTCGCGTTACGACCGTACGTCGCGTCTCGTTTTCCAGATGACGCGTATTATATGTTCCCCGCCATGGTGAATTTGTCGATGGAAACGCACGGCGGCGACGACGTGGCCGTGTTCGCGGTCGGCCCGTGGGCGCACCTGTTCGTCGGCAACTACGAACAAAACTACATACCGTACGCCATTAGCTACGCGGGCAACTTTGGTCCCGGTGCGAATATGAGATCGACGGGCGACAACAGCGCGTCTACGGGATCCCGAACGTCCATCGCGTTTGGACTTGTCGCGTCCGCCTGCACGTTCGTCGCGTTTCGGTTCCGATAACGTCCCCGTTTACGTAGTAGTCGTCGTTGCTGTCACGATATCCCGACACCGACGCGTGCGTGTTATTATTACACTAGCTAGTTGTATGACGAGTTCGTCGGCGACGCATCCGAATACTTTGCGGACGTTCCGATTGCGCGCCCGACAAATAAAACGAACCTCCGCGAAGTCTTAGCTTTTCAATTTTACGTACGTCGTCGATCCGACCAATCGTTCGGTATTCAATTTTCGAGTCGTTTACCATTATTCGGCTATAAATATAGACGTCGTTACAAACGTTTTGTTTTTCGTATACACGTAGCCTATTCGTCTCCGACGCCTGTTACGGAATTAAAACGAGTATTCGATATATATATATATATATATTACGCTACGACGTAATACCACTTAGCGTCGACAATTTTTTTAATTCGCCAACATAATCAAATAGACGCGATTCGGTTTACCAAGATAAAGCGGAACGACTATTTCGTAAATAAATACGACTCGTACGTGCGTGTAATAGTTGGGAATCGAAAGTTACGAGAGGTGAAACACGCGGACGAAAAAATATAAACTAAATCGACGAATAATATTCGGTTTTAGATTCGTACGTGGGCCGTCGAAGCGGTCATCGACGTCGGGTTTGTCGGCACCAAATAAGGGATATTGAACGAGCGTTTCGCGAATAAATTAAAAACCGACGGATACGAGAAGAACATTTCCGATATTCGTCATCCGCAACGCGCGTCGATCTGTCGTGAAAAAAAAACGCGAAAAACGCGCGAATCCCTTACGATTTCCGGTGTAATTCCCGTAATCCGTTCCGGAATACTTTGAGCGTAGCCCCGTCGCCGTTGTTGTGGTAACTACAATGGTAGACCGTCGTCCGTTATTGGTCCTAAATACGATTCCGATCGCCGCGCGTTATCAATTTGCCGTCCGCGTGCTTACGTATAACGAACGCGCGGTGGACAAAACTACTACGGTGCCGTCGACGAGTATTAAAAAAAATTCGGAAACGCGAGTAGTTTTACGGCGGGCGACGGGACGGACGAACACGAACGGACAGCTTTCGGGCGCTACACGGTCGAGGAGGACGCGGCGAAATTTACGGCCGCCGGACGAGGCGTTCGCCCGAAATCGGGTGGGAGGGGGAGGGGACAAAAAGGGGACGGATAACGGTTTTTGGACGGAAAAACGAAAAAACCGCTCCGAAGTGAATTTCGTCGTGTGTAATTGACGTTTCGGCTCGTCGTCGTCGCGCGAACTTCTCTCGGACGCGGTTTAATTTGGACCTTTTGTCCACGCTCGTGTCCCCATGTCGAAATGGAATTTCCGCGATTTTCCATTTGCGTGTCGAGTTCGCGCCCGCGCATACGTACGTAAGCCATCTCTTTCTCTCTCTTTCTCTCTCTCTCTCTCTCTCTCTCTCTCTCTTTCTCTCTCTCTCTCTCTCTCTCTCGGACATAAACGCGCGCGCGGTTTCCGGACACGAGTGTCAGAGGTACGCGCGGCGGTGCGGTACCGGGTTAGGTCGGCGAATGAGAGAGGAAGGGACGACTACGGCGCTCCGCCTAACCCGACCGAAAAGTCTATACCGTTACACATACACATACACACACACACGCCGTGTTTACGATACACACGGAAAAGTGACTAGACGTCACTCGGGCCGTTTTTGCGGTGGGTGTGCGCGCGCTATTCGCGCAATTCCCCGAACACACGCCGAAACGACGTTCTTGGACGGCACGCTCCGGTGGGAGGTAGAGAGAGAGAGGGGGAGTGTTCACAAGGGATTCCGTCGGCAATTAAAATTGAAATTCTAGCGCGCGCGCGCGCGCTTGTGTACCCGCGTAATAATATAATACGACGCGCGCATTGGTCCGTGAAACGGATTATTACGCGTCTACGTGCGCGCTCCACGGTCTTTGTGCGCGACCGAAATAGAAAAAGGGAAAATCCGACGACCGCCCGCCGAAAACGAACACGGATTAGTTACGATTGTCGCGTGTACGGCCGTCGGGCGGCGTTGATTATCGTCCGCCGGGACGACGCGCGCGGCGTTCGTTGTCGGGTCGCTGGCCCGCGCCGGTACTACAAGGGACTCGACGAAAATCGCGCGGCACACGGCGCGCGCGTCCGGGCGGCTCAAAAGCCGTATCGTCTAGTTAGCAATTCAAATCGGCAATAACGAAGCCGATAATCCGATTATTGGCGCGCGGCGTTGATTAGCGCCGTTATTATTTGATCCGTGTGTTTACGGCGAACCTGATTTCCGAACGGTTTTGCCTGCACTTTTTTTCGTCCTACACTCCTCGTCGCAGCCGACCACCACCACTAACCCCTGACCAACCCGCGCCACGGGACGCGGCCGGTAATTAACCGAACAGCACGAAACCGTTTAAACTGTGTGTGTGTGGGGGGGGAGGAATACGGGTTAGTCGGACTCCCGTCGACACAGTGGTGGTTCGTCCCTTTCCCCATGTCGCTCCCGCCCCCCTCCGGGTTGGATAACCGTGTTAGTCCGGCCACCGACGTCGCGCGAAAAAAATCGCGTCAACGTCTCGCCGTCGTTTCTCTTTTTTCGTTCGGGTGGGGTCGTCCGTTGAAAACTTTCGCTCGTCTAATTATATACGTAACACTCTAACCGTCGTTTCTTTTTTTTTCCGTTCGCTTCGGCCATCGGCCAGTGGCGTACTTAAATCTGAATTTCCTCGGGGGAGTTAATTTTCAAATAAATCGGACGACCCTGACGATACAAGACACATAATAGTATATAATAATATAATAAATATAATATATAATATAGCATAATTAAATAATTCATATTTAACGTTGCATTATAAAGCGTATCGAAGTTTCGAAATATTTTAGTTTTTCGCTATTATTGACTAAAAGCGTACGTCTCGGAACGCGTTAATTTTTCCTAAAAATTTCCACTCCCACGCCACTGCGTACGACAATTCGGGAGATCGATCGGGTAATCAGCCTACACACACCGGCGAATCGTTTTCGAACGGAATACGCTAAACACGGTGGTTCGTAATACTCTCGTGTCGCCGCCGGCGTACGCCATACCGATACGTACCTGGCAATCGGCGGGGATAGTTTTTGGGTTTTAAAACGTCGTCTCTCTATATATATACGTTTGGGTTATTAAAGAAACCGAAAAACTCGCTTACGACGACTCCGTGGTATAATCGTTTCGTGCGAGCCAGTAGTACGCTCGAGACCGGTACTGCGTAATAACGTCGTATCGGTTTTACGGTCGTAATGCGGGACGTTTAGCGTTCGATCGCGATAAGCGAGCACATCGTACGGAATAACGGGCTCGTTTGGAATACGCGTGCACGCGGCCGATACGCACGCAGCGCCGCGACCTGCTCGGCGGGTACACGGTTTTTACAAGCCCGGCCGGTTATTTACGACCCGTATCGTATTATCGGCGGTTGTCGTCGTATATTCGGAAAACGTTTTTTCCGGAACCTCCCGCCGTTAGTGCGGTACACGCGTACACGTGCCGGCCAAGTGACGAACGGATGGCCGCCGTTGACGGGGTTCACTTACGCGGACGACCACCACACACGGTCGATAAACGATTGCACGGGGTCGAACGGGACGTTTGATAAACCGTTCGGTTCGTCGCGTTACTCGTTCGCTACTACGGCACGCTCGTGGTGGTGGCGGCGGTTCACGGCCGTCCCGGAGACATTTCTCTCCGTAGTTTGTCGGTCTGTTTCCCCCTCACACCGTAGTTAACGCGTCGAAATTCGTTCGGGTCTCTAATTCTATTTCACGCTATTCATACGCTCACGCGGAAATGCCGCAATATCGGTGTTTTCAGTTACCGAAGGCACGGCCATTGACGAACGAGACGACCCGGACACTGTCCGTCGTCGTGGAAATATACGAATTCCGTTATCCCGAAGGACGGATCGAAATTTATTCCGAAGCGTTCGACGTCGATTTCGTTTTTCGATTACACGCCGTTCCGCTCGAAAACGTTTCTCTTTTGTAAACACGCCCACACGGGTTGACGACAATACTAACCGCCGTATTGTTTAAACCATTTCTCTTCGGACTCGTAACAATAACCGAACGACGATCCGCGAACAACAACCCCCACCGGGGGAGGGTGATTCGACGATTGTTAATAACTTGTCGGCGGTGTACGCGGGCAACAGGTACGTGGAACCGAGAAGGAACGTAGGCGAAATTCGTTCACGGGTCGTACGCCGAATACTTACGCGTCTGTACGTTCGCCGGGCAAAGTACGCGGCGATTCCGTTCGACGATAAACGTCGACCGATTCCAATAGCGTACGCACGACGGAGGTAAGTAATTCGCGAACGGTAAGGCCGCGGCGACGGAACCGGGCGATTAATTCGGGGACGCTTGTACACATTAATCGACGTTAAATCGGTTCCGCGCGGCGCGGGCGAGAGAGCCTGGAGAGAGCTTTCGGCCTAAGAGCGATAATTACGCGCGCGCCCCTTCTGTCGCGGTCGTCCGACGACGACGACGACAAACAATTCACGTTGTTTACGCCGTCGTAACCGCGTTGCTTAACGTTCGTACACACACACGCGCGTGTATTATACCGTTTTGGGGGGGAGGGGCGTTCCTTAATTTTCGAACGTTTTCCGTCCCTGAAATTCACGCGCGCTCGCGACATTTCCGACACGGTACAGGATAAGCGAAAACTCGCGTCGATATCCACTCGACGTTCCGACGTATTATTCAAATTGACGGATACGTACGTAACCGCGTACATATCCGGCGGGTAAATCGGAATTTCTTCCGGTTTATACGCCGCGTATTGTACGAATTAGCGACCGATTTTCCGCCGACTACGACGATTATTTCGATCGCGCGTTCTCCATCCACTCACCTTCGAAACGTTCGTGAAACGCGACCGTCGCGGCCATCACGGCGACTCGGACGATCACGGCCGTCCACGCGCCGCTACTGCCGGCCGTCCGCTGCGGCGACTTCATGACCCGGCCAAAAGTCGTCCGTCGTCCGCGAAATCGTCGCTCGCCCGGACGCTACCGCGGTTGGCCCGCTTGTTGTCCCTTACCACGCGACCGCGGTCACGTTGATTACAACGGCGGTGCTCCAGGAGGCTAGGCCGGCTACGGCGGAGCGCATGGTTTCCCGACCACCTGTCGAACGGTACACGGTCGTCGTTATGTATGTATATAATGGGAAAAATAATATATCGACCGACCGATTTGTACGGACGAAATCGACTCGGCGAACAATCTAGATAGGTGTTGGTAACCGGTGATACCTAATGGGTCTCCTATAGATTAGTACTCGGGAGTCCGCCAGGTGGTTACGAATTGTTTTCCCGTTGTTCGGATATCGTACGACGACGAATAACGTTCGGGCCTTCGGTCGAAAAATCGAAAATATCGCCAAAAAAAAAAACCCCGAAAATTTATCGGAACGAGTGAAATTACCGGCGGAAAATATCGTCGACGAGAAATGTCGAAAATTTCGAACGATAAATTTCGTTTACGAATTTCGGCCCGAAACGAGTTAGAAAAACGATATCGGAACTTTACCGGGTCTCGCGGCTAATGTCGGACAGTATCGCGGTCCCGCCGGAACGTCGTAAGCTGGTTCGGACCGGTACGATTCGTCGAGTTTTCACGTGTTCGCCGGCCGTGCAACGAACGTTCGAATATTCGTCCCGGGTAATTATTTAGCGTACCGTCGTCACTCGTTGGTAAGTACGCGCGTTGGTTATACGACGTTTCGGGCGAATTCGTAAAACCGCGCAGTTGGGGCCGTGGGTTATCGATTTATTTCGCGCGTTCGAAACGTCCGAAACGCCATACGCGCGTCGTCGTTGGGAAAAGCCGACCACCACATAGCGCGTGTCGTCGTCGTCGTACCGTTCGTTCGTTTATTTCCGTAACGTCAAACGTTTCGGTTTAAGCGACGAGCAATTTCGGTTCCGTCGCCAACGAACAATTAAAACGTTTACGAGACAAAGAATAGTCGATTGGACGCGTCCTCGTTTACCCGGACACGTTTCACAGACCCGTAATTTAACGGCGCGTTACGCCTAACGGAAATCAACGTTACGTTCAGAAACGGTTTTCCCAGATACGTTTCGACACGTCGCGTTCGCTCACACGTACGTTCCGCTCTTCGGACGAAATCGTAAACGGCGCCCCGGACGCGTTCTGTTCGAAAGTTCCGAGTCTATCCGTCCACCCCACACGACGCGTTAATACTGCGAAATCGATTAACCGGACGGTTTGATTACGTTTCGACGGTACCGTTCGTTTCTCGTACGATATTCCGTGGTTTCCTCTTGGCCCGTGCCTATATTTTGCGCGCACGAGAACGTATTTTGCGGGACGGGTTTACAACGAAAAAAATCGGTTATAAAAAAATACGCGCCAAACTCTTCGCAAGTATATCCCGAAAATTCGTTTCCTAATAAGAAAAACGAAACCACCCTCCTTACGTTTCGAATAGTTCATTCCCCGTCACCCAGCCAGCGGCGTACGTAGACCCGAATTTCCGTCGGGAATGGGGTACATTTTTAAATAAATAAATCGGACGACGAAACAAGACGCGTAATAGATTATTTATTTTTAACGAACACGTTATAACGTGTATGGAGGTTATTAAAACAGATTTTAGTTTTCCGTTATTATCGACCGAAAATGTACGTCTCGTAAGAAATTGATTTTTCCTACAAATTTCTGGAGGGTTATCCCTTCCCCCGTTAGTACGCCACCGCATCCCAGCCAACGTACGGCGGGAATACGGGTTTTTTTTTACGGTGTTAAAACGATCGAAAGCGATTCGTAATCATTACGCGCGAATTAACGACGTTCAACCGTAATCGTTGTTTACGGCGCGTCTACGGGTTACCGTTTATAACGCGCTTCGTAAACACAATCGGTCCGAGACGCGTTACCCGGCGTGTCCCTAAAATTTCGCGGACCAGTGTCGGCGGAACCTTCCGTCCCGGTTCGAAGCGCGCAACAATGGCAACCGTCGAAACGCCGCGCGTACAACACAATACGGCGCGCGCGTGTAACGCGACCCCGCCGTGTGTAGCGCGCGACGACAATACTCTCGCGCGTCAATCCGTCAAAATACGGTCTCCGTTGCGCGCGTCGCCGGCTCGGACGATTCGGTAGGTCGTCGCGGAATATGTACAGCGCCCGCGCTTATAGATAATACACGGGACCGACGTCCCGGACACGTGTGTCGTCTGCGCGCGAAGTGACGATACGCTCTCACTGTTTCCTCACAATGGGTGAGAGAGTCGTGGGGATTTTAATTCGTTCCGAACGGAATGATAAACGACCGAACGATACCCGCGCACAATACCGTCTGTATTTTCATTACGCGCGTCACTATACGCGTCCCGTCGACGTTTTGAAATGCGCGCCTACGTGTCCGCCGAACGTCCTTCGTCCACCCCATCCCATTTCACCCGGCTGAACGGGGCCTAGAATATTTCCGTTTCTCGCGACGCGGCCCCGATTTCCACCGTTTCGGAAATCGTTCGTTCGGGTGACGGTTTTTCGTTTTTTCAATTCGCCGACGCCCGAACGAAACGTAGGGACTATACTCGGACGATATAAACGGTTTATTTCGTCCGAATCCGTTAACCGACTATCGATCGGATCAATCGTTCCGGAACCGACTAGAAACCGTACACGGTGAATATATACGCGCGTTTTGCGCCGTTAAATTTAAATTAGCCCCGAGGAAAAACGCACGATTTTCGGACCGGACGACGAAGAGGTATTAATAGTAATAACTACAACGACGCCAAGAACAACAATAACACTAAAAACTACACCCACAACAACTAACTACACCAATAACAATAACAATAGCAATACCAACAACGATATAGCAATATGTGTACACGCGCGCCAGAAAATCCGACCGGCAATGTCGGTTAGGTTCAACAAAGGCGCGGACAAGAATTCTCGTTGAAAGGTGACGAACCGTGAAACGAATAGTTTTTTGTTTTTAAACGCCCCCCGGTGCGTATATATATATATATCACGTATTTGTTTTAAATTTTACGTTCCGAGTAACGGAGAACCGTTTAAAATAAAAAACCTATCGCGTGTCTTACGACGGCGGACTGCTAATGTGGACGGCTAATTATCGTGAAACGTAAAAATACGTTTTATCGATTAAATACGACGAACGTACACGCTACATCTATTACGGAACGAACGAGCGCGTAAACGATTATTTTTTCGTTTCGTTATTTCGACACGGGGGTTATAAGTTCGGGTCGAAAACGGTCGGGGAATACTACGACGTAATGAAACGTTTCGAGCTGCGGCGGACGAACGAATCCCCGCGTTCGCTCGTGGACGTCGTGGGTCAATTGTTTCGTCGTTTTCGGGCAAAAAAAAAAAACTAATTTCTCGATCGATTTTCACCGTACAACGGAATTTAACGATCCGAGGAATTTGAACGCGATCGGAAATTTTCCAAGGATTTTGGACGGCCGGGGCCTTCGTCGAACGCGTTTCACGAACATATTTCGTAGTTTTTCCAGCGAATCGTCGGTGCCATACGGACAGGTGTATTTCGGTGTATCGGTACGTTAAACGAAATCGTAACGGATTCGGGAAAACCATCCCCCCCAGGATTAGCGCAGTCGCCGCCGCCGCCGCCCGTATCGTTTCAATATCGAATCGGTCGTTTTTTAATTAAAACGTCCCGGAAACGTAATTTCGTTACGGTCCCGCGGGTTCGAATACACAAAACTCGACGGCCGTTTTCCGTAACGAACCGACCAAATACGTATACGAACGCGCGTTACAGTTGTATAATGTAAACACTTATTCGAATACTGTTTGTTTTTTGTAATTCGACGATAATTTTCGGCGTCCCTGCCGCGAAGGTTAGGTCGCGTGAAACCGTTCGGCGCGTCGGATTCGCGAGCCCGTGTCCGCGACGCGATTGGTTCGGTGTTGTTACCCTTGCTCTCCATCCACCCACCCAACACCGTACGCGACGTTCATCGACCGACGCGATCGCCAAAACCGAACTAAAATGATATCGTCCGTTTCGTGTACCGGCCGGTCGGCCCGAGTGTGGCAGGGGCACGGGACGACACGGCGACAAACTATCCCGCGAATAATAACTCGTTATCGCTAAGGTTGATCTTCTTCGGGTCGCGAAAACCAAAAGGCGGGCTGGCGGTTCGGTCGCGCGTACCGGACGAGAGTGAGAAAACGCGCCAGAGGCCGGTCGAAAATCGGATGGTTACCGTTGGCCGTCGGTAACGCGACGAAACTAACGAACGCGCGGAGACACACCCCCACCCCTCGGGAGGAACATTCCCAGGTTTTACGGCTAGGCCGTTTCCAAGGCCCATCACTAGCTCTAGGTACACCGTCGTTCGTAAATTGCGTCACGGGTCGTTTACGGACCACCAGCACCACCGGACCATTAAAGGGGTCCGTACCCCGTGTTCTTGGACCGGGACGACGAACGCCACTAAGTTCCTCAACTATGGTGGGGCATTGCCTCCGGACCGGCAAGCCGAACAGTGGGGCTCCCCACCCCCGCGGTACCGTTGGCCACCACACCGGCTGGCGGTGGGCCACGGATTCCGATTTGAAAACCAAGATTTTTGAATTCCAAAAGCCAGTGTCCCCGAGACGAGGAAGCGTCTGAAACGTTTCAGGAAACGGGACAGACTAGTTCGAGGTTACGATCGCTGCTGACACGCGGCGACGGCGCGGTAATTCGAATATCGTTATTTATACGACGCGCGTTACTTTCGCCCGTCTTCCGTATAGAATTATTTATTCGGTTCGCTCGTAATATAAAAACACGCGCGCGCGCGCGGGGATTCGCGACGAATTTAAATTAAAAATTACCAGACAACGCGTATTTCTCGTACGTATTATTTACGCGCGTATGACACGCGGACACGTCGCCCGAGCGTAACAAATTCGTAACGCGCGTCGATCACAATGGCGTTCCGTTCGAAAAAATCCCGTTCGGCTTTCCCCCGTCCGTTTAGCCCGGAACGCTTTCGTTCCTTTTTCGACCATTTTTACGTTTTTGCGATGTAACGGTTCGTACGTCGCGTCATACGCGCGCTTACAAACCGGACCCGACGAAGCCGTATTGTTATCGTCTGTCGGTAATTACGGCTGTGAAATAATTCGGGAACCGTTCGCCGAACGTCCCTCGATCCGAAACGTATTTTTCGAACGGCCTCCTCCGCCGCCGCCCGTTATTCGATTTCCGACGTTAGTACGCGTGACACGTACAGGCTCCGGTATACCCGTTAAAATACGCGAATACGGAACTCTCCCGTTCGCCAATCCGCTACGACGAATTTAATCGGCGAGGGGTGGAAGACCAACGGTCTTGGGCTCCATCTCGATAATCGCAATTCCGGCGGGCTCGTCCGTTAAACGTTTCCATTTCGATCGAGCATCACCCTCTCTTCACCCCGTCGGCTCTTTTGTTTCCGATACCGGCAACCTCCCCGTACCGGTACAAAAGCCAATCGGCACTTAGATGATATTCGCGCCCGACTCGGTGCCGAATAAACGCGAACATCGACGATATCCCGCGGCGTCAGGCGCACTTTCACGGTATTTCGCTTGACGTATTTCTACGATTTTCGCGACACGCCGCGCGACGTCGGCCTTCTCGACATTACGTTCATCCCGGTAACGGTCGTCCCGCGTTTCGTTCGCGCGCCCGACGTCGGCCGTGTGCCGAATCGACCGTAGTTTAGACGGGGAACGACGACCGCGTTACCGGAAATTACTTTCGGTCGTCGGTAATCGTTATTCGTCGTACGCCGGGTTCGTCGAAACACGGGCGCGCGTCTAAATGTGTATCGGGTTTTCCCGCGATTATTAATAATTTTATAATATTATCCCCGTTACGCGCGGTATCTATGGTAGGTGTTTGAATCCCGATACGGGCCGACGGCAATTACGTACGGCAGCGTTTTTCAAATTCTTTTACTTACGGAACCCTTGCAGGAGCTTGAACATTTTGAGGAACCCCTATTATAGGAACCTCGATATTTTATCATAGGATAAGGAAACTAAAAATAATTTTTATATTTTCCCAAATTTCTCACGGAACCCTTAGGTTCCGCGGAACACCAGTTGGGAAACGCTACTTTACGACGTGGCATCCGTCGATCGGCGAACGTAAAAACTGTACGGCGTACAGTGCGCGCGTGTAAACATTTCTCGACGAAAATCGGCGAATTTTTCGCGGATTATTAAAAGAACCGTTTTCGTGGTCGACTCTAAATAAATATTACGACGAGAGAAGTTATTTCGCCGCGGAACGATAAACGAACAACCGAAAAACACGTTCGGGTTAAAATATTTTTGAATATTCGCCCGACGTCTACGGTACAACAACGATATATGTATATATCGTATAAACGATCAGTGACGTACAGTGGTGATTACCCTCCCCGAAAATTTTCTAATTAAATTTAAATTTATTTAATTAATTTTCTAATTAAATTTATTTAAGTTAAATTCTAATTTAAAAATAATCTATTAAAGTTTATAACGCGTCTTGTTTCGTTAGGGTCGTCGTTTAATTAGGCCTCTCCCCCCCGAAATTCAGCTCTAAATACGCCACTGTAAGCGATTGAGCGAAATTCACGTCGTGACGAGGACAATATGGCCGCGTTTCCTGCGGGGTCGCGTATTTGTCACGCGATTATTTCGGACCGACGGTGGCTGCGGACACGCGCGTGACATTTCGTTCACACCGAGTCCGAAGCGTCCCCGTCGAATATACAATCCGGACGAGAGCCGGTAACGAAGCGTTTTAACGGGAAACCGCGGTAAGTATTCGGGAGACGTCGCGGCGCCGTTGATGGTATGGACCGCGTGATATTCGGGAACGATGGCGGAACTGGCGAGTTTGTACCGGCGATAATGCGTCGTCGAAGAAAATAGCGAATACGGATAAAATAAATTAGTAAGTCGTATCCGAATTATATAAATATATATTTATTTATATCGGCGCGCCAGGTCCTCGCGTGTTGCCGACACGTTTCCGAACACACGGCGGCCGTATTCGGGTAAGTTACGAGTCTCCGGAGACTCGTACGTCAAACGGAACGAAGTGTGAAAAATTAAAATCTTCGGCACTAAATCGTAGACATCGGCTCGCGTAAATCACGAAATCGGCCCAACGAAAATTCGCAATGTACGCGAGATTTCGCGTTGACGTCGCGACCGGTTACGTCGTTCGCCTTTTATAAACACACACACACGTGTGTGTATATATATATATATATGTTCTCGATAGGATAAACTCGAAAGCCGGTACCGGTCGAGATTTGTGCGCGTCCATCAGGGATTTGGGGATAACCCTCCCTCGAAAATTTTTAGGAAAAATTAGTTTCTTACGAGACGTATATTTTTAGTCAATAATAACGAAAAACTAAAATATTTTTAAACTCCGATACACGTTATAATAATAACGTGTTCGTTAAAAACGAATAATCTGTTAAAGTTTATAATGTTTCTTGTTTCGTTAGGGTCGTCCGATTTATTTATTTAAAAACGCACCACATTTGCCCCGTCCAC
>JAIPRN010000202.1:0-93326 GCA_025469175.1 Geopemphigus sp. TES_GeoC_2020
ATGTAACGCTTACCAAGGCCAACGTGTCGTTATGAAGTCGACAGAATGTCATGTGTTTGCCGTCTATAAGTCGCCTCTCGATGTTCTTGGTCAACAGGCTATCCTCCCAAGGCAAATTGTCCAAATGCTGTTGGAACGTCTTGTTTTGGAACTCGACGGGCTCCATGATTTCTAGATCTTTGAACAGGTTTGGTTCGTTATCATCTTCGATCGTGAACGAAGGTTGTCGCATCAGGTACGAGATGTGCGCTTGGTTGAGTTCGTCTAGCGTTTTCGTGTTGTCGAACGTCACCGATGTGGTCACGTGCGGTGTCGTCGCCAGCGCAGGCGGCTTCTTGGTCCTAGCAGAACAAAACGCGACGGCACACGTTGTTGTTATATTACGTTTTATTTCGTACAAAATCGTATATCGCGTGACGTAAATTTAATACAACGTTCGTTTGAACATGGTGTATTCGTTATTTAAGCGGATGGGTTTCAAAAGAATCAGGGGCGGAAGGGAACGGCAATAATTTTTATTTTGGCGTACGTTAACTGTTAACGCGATATATATATATATATATAAGTGTGAAATTTTACGTAAACTGGGATAGGAATCACTGCTCTTGGTACCCGAAACTGTTCGGAAAAAATACTTGAAGATATTTTACGAGTTAAATTTTTAAAGTAACGTACGATTATAAATTACAAATAACTCGAGTAGTTCAATTACAGTAATTAAACGATCGCCGTAGTAGATCATACCGGATAATGGTGTACAATGCACGTAGGGAACGATTATATAGGAACAGTGGTGCAGTTATACATAGGTTAGGTCAAGCACGAACGTTCACGAGGTCACTGCATGAGTTCAGTATTTCGACGGTCGGTTTATAAAAAAGTTACGAACTAACACTATACAGTTTTAAAAACGACGCACGTTTTTAGGCGTATTTTCGCGTTTTACAAGTATTATTTAGTCGCCATTGCCACTAGTTCCACGGTACGATAATATTTATAGGCGAAAACGCCGTTTCATAAATTCATTTTGCAACTTACGTGCTGTCGGCCAACTTCAAAAATATCTTTTCCACACCTTCCATGTTGTAGTCCAAAAATTGTTGGATGCCGAACGTTTCGAAGAAAAACGGCACCGGCGTCATGCTAAAACAGCTGGCTAGCGGCGTCCGTGGATAGTACGTGATGAACGCCAAGCACATTTCTTGTTTGGTCGAATAACCGCCCTGCGGACGTGGTAAATCTTTTATCGTTATTCGTTACAAAAAGCCAGAAATCTATACGTAGAAATCAACAGACGTCGGCGTTAAACGTTTCAAAACGCGCCAATAAAACCGCGCACGAATTACGCGAAATAAAAACGGCGTGATATTTAGCGATATTTTATGATCTTACTTAATCATCGGTTGGACGAACCGAATTACGGATACGCGAAATGCTATCACGTCCAAACCCTAAATGTTATTACGCTACTGTTGCCGACGGAAAAACGAAACGCGGGATATAAGTTGTACGCTAATATTAAGTACTGACGTGCGTTAGCTGAGGCCGATCTTCTGTGTTGTAGACGCATTCCGTGATCAGTTCGTCTCCAGGGTACACGGTCACTTCTTTGGTCAACTCTCTCGCCTGTTGATAGTTGTAATCGTAACGGTCGTCCTGCAATAACGCGTGTACAATTAGATTACAAACGCTAATCAATACGAACAACGACGGTCGATTTATCGTTATTTCGCCATAATTATAACCAATTAAAATGGTTATAATTCAAACTATAACTTTAACTAAGTCAATTACGGATCTAGAAATAGGTCGCGGCGGAAGGACGGGGAAATAATATAAATTTATTAACACGGACGGTGCCGCAGTTTTTAAAATATGTATTTGTTTCCTTTAGTTCCTTCTGGTTACCGAGTTGATAAACCAAATATACATACGTATACTTTTAGTACACGAATATTTTCATATACATAATTAAAAGAAAATCGATCTTCCGTAGATCATACGTATCGTTGTACAGTTATTTTAACGTTTTAATTATTTTACTGTTACGGTAGGTATCAGGTACGAAATTCCGGACAATTTTCTGAATAATGTCGAAAACTCTAGTTTTTCATATCTTTGAAAATAAAGAAAAACGTTTGATATTTAAATAGACGAAAATTATGTTAATCCGCCATTGCAATTCGTTCGCGCATATATATATATAACGATATTGCATCATAGGTAGATCACAAGAAATATAAAGAAGTTAATAAATTATTTCAATATTTATATGTCCAATACTTTTATCACGTATGATTATATTATAATACGTATATATGTTTTAAAAATAAGGCTTGTTATACGAATCGTCGAAACCTGTATAATACATAAATTCTGTCAAATAAAAGTTAGTAGGTTTCAAATTTAAATACGATATATAATCACTTCCATACAAAACAGAAACCTGTAATAATTATATCATTTTTTTTTTAGTCTCGAAGAGTGTCCACAGACAGGTTTCACTGTAAATAAAACAGTCGGTATGATATTACACCCGTGTTCGTTCGATTCACCCTTGTACCTAAATAGCCGCGGTACGTTCAAGTTGGTTTAGTAAACTTATTGAGTATCAACGATTCTAATTGAATGTCCTGGGCCTTTGGATAATGTTACCAAAAGTTGGGGGGAGAGAGGGAAGCTGTGATAAGATAATTCATGAACAATTTAACACCCAGGCGTACAATTTTCTAGCGTCTGTTAAATACAGTCCGGTAGGGTGTAATTTCATTTCCCAGGAGAAAATTTTCGGAGGCAAATACTGTCGAGGAAACTGTCAGCTCGCGAAAAATAATTATTATTATCCGAAGGGGTGAAATTTATCTCGTAGCTGGATATCGCGACGGAAAATATACGTTGACGGATCGTTTATCACAACCGTACCTTCGCGATGGTGGCCATTTCCTGGTCGTGTCGGACGTGCCGGAGCCGGAGTTGCCTGGACGCCAGATGGGCGTGCAACAAGACGGACGTGATTTTTATGCCTCGCTCTGGGAATATGACGTTCGTACAATCTTTGTCGCACAAACTGGCAGTCCTGTAAGCCGACTGTCTTGGCGGCACAATGTGCATCGGTGACACGGCCGTGCCCACGGCCATGATCCCCGCGTCGTTCGGCCGCAAATAGTCCGTGTAGTACACCCTGACGCCCGAGTTGTCCATTACTATTATATAATGGGCAGACAACACGAAGTGATTAACGATCGCGTACAAAAAGAAAACAAAACGCACCGCCTTGACTACCATCGCGTGCGCTAACTACACATATAAATCGAATAACGAGACGTATACGTTTTACGGTGTAAAAACGTCGTCTGTATTCCCGTAAGAAATTTAATGTTCAAGGCGTAATATCTCGGGCGTGTTACTGGAAATTGTGGTCGGTTTTTGATTTATTGACGGAGATTTGAGTTCGAGCTCGAGTACAATAAATGTTTTCGTTGACTACCGTTTAATTACGCGAAATAGAACCTATTGTCTGTCCGTTACTACTACGATATTGTGGGAAATACATAAAATCAGGCCAACGAAAGTTACTAAAATATAATCGGTTTATAATGCTTTGTAGATTATTGGAGCATTTGGAACTCTAGTTCCTGCAAAATGCAACACAAGGGTTTCGAAATATAACATATTTCCGTCATCCCGCGCCAATTTCACTTTTCACAAACTTTCGAAAATTCTTAATTAGAAAACAAATTTGCAGGATAACCGTTGCAGAATTAAAGGCGATCGACTACAGCGTACGCTATGTGCAATCAATATTCGAATATTTTTATAATTGCAACCGAATAGTTACGTGTATAATGTATATAATTATCATACACCTACGTGTGGACTACGAATGAACGTTTAACGTAGTAATTCGAATAACGTTTAATCAATTTACGGGTGAAATTGTCTAGTATTTTTCAAAAAATATTTCGTACACAAATTAACGAAACAAATTTGGACTTGCACCTTTTCTCAGCGTGGGATTATCGTAGTGCACCTCCAGCATATAGTACGCTTCTCGTCCGCTGATTGGCACGCCGATGTGCTCCGGCATGAACTGCCCATCCGAACCCATCGCCCACGTGACCACTGGCGACACGCACTTGTTCCAATCTTCGGGCATACCGGTACCGTAGCACTGGGCGCCTTTGAGCGTCACGTACTTTTCCATGGCGTCAGGACCGCCGTCGCATTCGTACAAGATCATATGGTGGATGAGATTTCGCGTGTCTGCGTTCAGCAATGGTACAAACTGCGTCAGAAAACGTATAATTGTTATTTAAACAACGACAAACATTGAGTACAAATCGGTAGTCGCCGAAATCGTCCATAATAATTATTATACGCCGACAATAATAAAATAGATAAAATAAAAAGCGGTGGTTTTCACCGTAGCTACGTAGGTCATGAAATCTCACCGGAGTATATATATATATAAATAGGTATTACTCGTATCACGAAATAAAAATATTTGTACGAAAGTAATTTCGTAATAAAATCGCTAACCTCTCGAAAATAGTCCGAGTATATACATAGTTATACGAATAATGTAAAACTTTTTATGCGAATGTCCCGCTATTGTCGCCAGTATTTTGAGCTATAGTGGTTGGTTTTATTTTTTACACTTACGTCTCATAAAACTCGAACGCGATTCGCGAACTATTTATCTATATTGGTATTAATGCAGAGCGAAAGAGTTAAAACATTGCTGGCTTACTTAAAACTTTGAAAGTTTGTCTAAATCGAGAGACGCGTATTTTTTTAAGTATCTCGTACGAAATTTCGATTAAAATAATACGTCACACGCCCATAAGCAAAAGGCGTGGTACAATAGTCGGGGCGCCGAGGATTATTTAATAAACCGACCGGTACAATTTTGGGTAATATTAATACAACGCACTTACTCCAACAATGTGGTTTTTCTTCGTAATTTTGGGAGCTTTAAAAATCTTGCACCAGTACAACGTGTCGATGTTGTCCTTGAGGTGTAACTAGATTGGCAAATAGAAAAAAGGCCATGATCGTTATTCACAAAAGATTATTATTGAATTATATATGTATGTTATTCGTTCGATTACGTTATCCATGGTGACATCCCATTTCTTGTAGTGGTCCGTATTCGGTTTGAACTTCGGGCCTCTAGGATGGAAACTCTGAGCCCCCTTCCACGCACTACTCAGTTTCAACGCGTCTGTGTATTGTCTGTCGATCGGGTCTCGATCGCTTATTGTCCAAAACATACGCATCGTGTCGTTCTAAATAAACAAAACAATATGTTCAAATTATCGCGAAACGTCTTAGCGAATAGTGCGTACGTATATATTAGTCTTGTTCGCATAATATTGAATATAGTTGTATTGTTATACAGATACGTGTAGCGTAAAATCGTTCGTTTTACGTTAAACGCGTTTTTAATGATCACGGAATCTACTAACAATTACGGGATATTACCGTTTTTTTTTTGCTTAATATCATATAATTTACGACGGGTTCACAACGTATATTTTGTGTGATATTTTCAAACGAATGTATTTAAGTGTCTATCGTAATGTATTTGCGAAGCTTGGAACGTATGATAATATTACGAAATAAAGACGTACGTTACTATATTAAATTTTTATATATTTTTCCTTTTAAATAAATCGTCTTTAAATTTCCCATTTTTAAATTAACGATTACCAATTATTTTAAACGCACAAACGGTTCAATAAAACGCGACATATATAAAACGTTAGGAATTCGTTAATACGCTGTATACAAACATTACGTGCGTTCAGATATTTGCATTTCGATATATACTCGTGTACGTACAATACCACATGGGATCCCCGATTGTTATCGTTGTGAAATTCTTCATTTCTGTATTTCACATACACGTAGATTCGTTTCAGATAGACGTTGTTTAGTGGTTACGACTAAAACGTAAGAAATTCCCACGTTGCTTCGGAATTCATCGGACGAAATAAATATATTCTTTTGTGTATAGTACATATTACGTTACACTATTTTTACGTGAACAATGTTTTATCGGAATGTATAATTATTAATAAACGAAGTATAACAATAATGGTAATTATACCTATAGTTGAGAAATATTGTATTTAAAGTACGATTCTTATAAAGGACGCGATACCTTTAAATTAGCGTTAATTGAAGATCTTGGAATAATATAGTTATTATAATCGCGTTTTCGCGTGTTTACTTAATTAGCCGAGAAACGCAAAGGCATCCGCAAGATAATAACCGTACGATACATTATTTTTCATTAAATTACATATCCGTAAATAGTCGTCTTTTATATAAGTAATATATATATATGTGAATGTATATAAGATGACCGTATTGCATATTATACGTATCTACTAAAATATATATACGTTCAGATAGGGTGGGATATATTTGTGTTTAAAATTCTAAAAAGATAAAATAAATATATTTTCCCCAAAGTACGTGGCTCGATGTATAAACGTAAGACACACACTTTCGGGTTTAGACCCGATGTGTACATAATATTTTGGATACGCGCTAATATATACACACCGATAATAAAGGATACCGAAAAAAGAGTAACCTTAGAAAACGCTTAAAAACCTTATTAACGCTCTTTGTGTGTATGTATGTATGTATCGTAGATACTGTCTGAGCGTTATATTTGTTTAAATATCATACGGGTTGATTTTCACTCGAGTTGGACCGAATCGACGTGTAATACGAGGAATATAATTGTCGAGTTCATCCCGTATTCTTGTAGTGTGGTGTGGGAAGACGACGTTTCGATTGTCGCCATATCAAAATAGACATTACGCGTTCTAGATCGACGACACTACGTATACGAACGACGGGCGTGTGGTGGCGACAATGTCGGCCGATATCGAGTAGTAGGTGTAAATGTGTTACCCGTCATAGGTATAGCCACGACGAGCGCGACGCACCGAAACTCGTCGCGTATACGTGTACATATGTAGATGGAAGGCCGTTGACCGTGTACGGACGTACCCATTGTTTAAAAAATACGAAAAAAAAAAACAAAAATGTACACGAAACGGCGCGTATATAACCCACCGGGGCCGGAACGGGCGATATTATTGTTACCATTATCACTCTGCGCGTATTCGTATCACGTTCGCCGGGATAACCGTTGCCAAGAAAGCAAGCACGCACGCCAACGAGTTATGACGGCGGAATTTGCATATAGCGCGTACACGCGATCGTTGGCCAGCGTGATGGATACGCCATCACTCGTCGTAGCCGTCTGGTGGTTGGCTTTGTCGGGTGTAACCGGCGGCGATTGTCAACGACGGGAAATGTGCGTGGATAGACCTTGGTCGTCGGGCAACGTCGACCGAGCGCGGATTGTCGACGCGCCCTTGGGCTCGGCCGTTACGTTCCTGTGCGCGTATTGCGGCGAGACGGATAAAGGCGAGCCCAGATTTTGGTACACGTCGTCCAGGTACATACGAGGAGCTGCCTAGGCCTACGGTCACCGTTCGAGCCGAGAAAAAGGCTTTCCGTTAACGTCGAAACGACCGTTGGGCGGTACTTTTGTGCCGTTTTACCCCTCGACAATTTACTTAATGTATCGAAACTTAAGTCCGTACTCATTTTTGTTTTCGGTCGTCAAAAACGTAATACTTTTGGTAAAGAATCGAGCGCGTAAATAAAAAAATTCGATATTTTCCGTCGGTAGGTAACACAAAATCCTTACCGACGAATATTTTAAACATAGGTCGATTTTAATACACACACATGTATATATATATATATATTTTGTTTTCAATCTCGCGTCGTACACGTGTAGAGAATTCACTATGCTTTTCGGTGGAATGTGAAACTCGCGACAACAATTTATGTATCACATTTAAATTTCTTGACGCGCTATATTTATAAATTGTAGCACTTTGGTAACGGGTAAAATTGAACAAAAACGATATTTCGCTTGATCGACTTTGTACATTAACAATATTTGTTCCGAACTTTATTTAGCGACACGCTATTTTGACAATTGTTAAAAACTGGCGTCCTTTGAACAGGCAACGATAGTTTCAGATTAAATTAATTACCCACAATCTTGTTACATATTCTCATGCTATCAAAGTTTTCGACATATACGTTTGTTTTTTATATGTTAGAGTTTTAAGTTTCGTTTTAATTTACGTAGGGAAATGTTTTCGTAGTTTTTGAGGACAGAACCATATTCATTGACATCGTTGACGTTTTCTTCAGAACTAACACGTAGTTCCTTTTATATATTGTACCAATTCCCAATTAAAAGTCACTTTTAACGAATCATAAGCGTCACCAGATTGACTGAATGTAAAGATGAAATAATACTTACGGACGTTTTTAAACATCGATATGTTGATTTTAATAGGTATTCAACAATTAATTGACATACACCAATGAACCGTAAATAATAACACTTGTTAAAATTTTTTTTTATAATTTCCGCTATTCTGTTGATTGCCTTTGATATAATATCTTAATTGGGTATTCCAGGTTCGATTTTCATACAAACAGCGGTTTAATTTTTAAAAAATTATCTTTTTATCCGTAATCGATATTCGGGTTTCAAACTCGAAGATGTTTGAATTTCATATCGGAAACAGCCCCTTTACACTTATTATTCTAGACTATACATATATACAATTTAAACCCTATTTAACGAGACGATAAAAAGAAATAAGTAAACTCATTTATAAAAATTAAATGTGGCACTCAATTATACATCCTGAACCCTAGGCATTTTTTCATAATAAAAATACGATCGATTTTTAAAATGTTAACGTATAATAATTTATTTATAAATTTAGTAAATGACGATTTGATAACGAAAATGTATTCTTTTTTTTTAAAAAATACCCATTTTTTTTATATAAAGTAAGGAAAAATTAAAAAATCTGTCTTGGCGTACAAATCTGCGCGTAGGTAATTTGTATTTTCCTCATGGCTAAAAAAAGATCTGTCATATGTACTTGAAGAAATTGGTACAGCGACACAGACAATATATTGAATAGAATAGAATAGAATACAATTATAATATATTTTAATGTCTATAATAAGTTTTATATCCACTAAATAAAAGTTTGGTTTTGTCTGTATTTAACATTTGGATGTCAGTAGGTTTAAAATTATCGTTTTTAAGTAATTTTTTTTTATTTAAAATAAATAATAAAAACAACGTTTTAAATTTATATCTTAAGTTTTTCAAAATAAACGACTAGTCACAAACGGGTTTCTTTTCGTAATATTCGTATTAATAAACATCGACGAAAGGACGTAAATAATTTTGGACGTAGAATTTTCGTTAAAGTAGTAGGTATTGCTATGTAGCCTATTGTCATTAGGCGAGTCAGTTTTTTGTTTCGACTACCCTTTGACGCGGCGTACGGAATATATATTTGGAAACGAGTAAATTTTTTATTGGTCCCTTCGAAATTGTGCCCATATACGTTTCCTTGTGTTGGATGTTCTTGTACCGAGTCACTCGAGTTTTTTTATCATTGTAAACGTCTTTGCCGAATAATATGGTTTTATAAGATCTCGTTTCTCCCACGGGACTGTGTAGATTGCGGTCGGGTGAAAAAGTCGACGCCGGTCGGAAAGAAGTTGCTCTGGGCATGGCCGACCCGGTGGATTCGAACAGGGTGTATATGACGGCCGACCATTCACTGGTCATCCAGAACTTAAGTTTATCCGACGTCGGACGGTATTCGTGTTCCGGTCTCGGATGCGACGAACGCGTGGAATTCGCGCTCGACCTGGTAACACGGTTAGGTCCCACGAGTTCGGTATCGGCTGACTCGATGTCCGACTGGACGCTGTACGAGTCGCGGTACTTGACGCCAGTCGTGAAAACATTTCCGCAAGTCAGGCATATCGGGGTTGATTGGGACCCGTGGAGCACTTGCGACGGGTGCGCGGGCAAACGATACAGGAGAGCCGCTTGTCGAGTACATTTCGACGACGGTACACGGATGGCTTGTAGGTACAATGAAGTCGTCTTGTTCGTTCTTGTCGAACTTAAACAGCGATCGATTTCCGTTTCCGTTAAGGTCATCTTTGTTGAAAGTTATTGACGATTTTCGCCGCTATTTTAGGCGCGTGAATCGGCCAGCTTCGTAATTTTCAGCGAAAAAGCGAAAAATAAATTACACACACGCGCACATTTTCAGGTCGATCGGTTTACCTGCAGTCGTTTCGCCTGGCCTGGCCTCGGTACTGTCCTCGGTTCCCGATTTTTCGTTAGCCGAGGCGTGTTACGCTTACTGTAAGCTATCGAACAGACATAAATTTCCCAAGTACAGAAACACTTTCGTATTGGAAGAAGGTTCCAGTCTGACGTTGGTGTGTGCAGAAGCGACAATGGATAATAAGGTATCGAATTAAAGTCTTACCTGAGTAGGCACTGATAATAAGCGACGAGACGAAAGGGTAATAAGACATAGCGTGACAACTGATTTTATGTCAGACAATGGCGTTAATATCACTCGGTGAAGAGTGTAGATACCCCTTTGTATGTGTGTGTGTGTGGCATTGAACAATGGTCATTGTAAATTTAATCGCGGCGGAAATGATCGAGCGATATATGCATCGTGGCGAAGTTACAGTTGGGCGAAAATCGACGAAATAGGTACACATTTTATACATCGTCCGAAACTTATAGGTACTTCGATTTTCTAAAAATATTCACATACATAAACGCATACGGTCGAAACGAATTAATTGTCAAAACGAAATCGGCCGTTCGAACCGAAGAGATGTCACGTACTCGCGGAGAATAGGAGATAATTAGTACAAACAAAACTGATCGTTTTAATCGAAAATATTCGTCAATTAGGTCGATTAACTAGACATTTTAATTGTCGCGTTCGTTCTGCAGGTGGTTTGGAGGAGAGACGGACTTTTGCTGATCGAATGGAACGTCGACGACGACGACGACGACGACACGTCCAGAGTGTCACTGGACACGTTCGGAACGCTGTACTTGGCCGGGCTGACGGTCGACGATTCCGGTAATTACACGTGCTACATAAATGGTAATCGGACGCAAGAGGTGTTGCTGGCCGTCCGAAAGTCGTCGGTGCTGGCGTCAACAGAATACGTCAGACATCTGCACTATTTGTATTACGTGTTCACCTTGTATTTCGTCGTCTTCAGCGCTCGGATCTATTACGCGTTTCTCAATCGCGGTGGCTACACAAGGATCACGGAAAACGACGTGCTGTTGAGAACCGAAATCCCCATCGTATACTTAGGGAAAAAAATCCGAATTCGTTAAACGCGACCAACCCGTACGTTTTCTGTGGTTAGTCCTTTCGTTGACGTCGTACTGTTGTCTCCTCGTTCGGGAATTTGCTTATAATTTATCGTCTTAGAACCTGTTTTGCGATGGGTACAATTACGCGTATCGTCGCGCATGTTATAATTTATACTAATATATCGTTAAAACCGTCGATCTCTGGTTTTTTTGTTTATTTTTAAATCGCAATAATCTACGAAGTATTATAGAAATAAAAACGTAATACCCTAGCCGTGATATTGACACATGCTCATTTGTATTACGTTTAAACTCGACCACTTTTACTTTTTTGTTTTCAAATATTAAAATCTGTATCCATTTAATATACCGGTTTATTATTGGATATTTTACGTGGAAAAAATCACAACATTCTGTATCGTGACAAATTTTGTTAATTAAATGTCTAGTAAAATTGATCACTTGGCGAACCGTCGGTTTTATACAACGAAATCAATTAACAGACTTATTATCGACCATTTCCCATCGTTCTTTTTTAAGGCATTCTTCGGTTATTTATTAGTTACTTCGTTATTATAATTTATTTTGATCAAATAAAACCGGTTTCCGTGGACGAACACCCCCGTACTGCGGTATACGGACGTAAATTATTATCCGATCCTAGTGCTATCTTATATGGGAAAAAAATACAGGTTTCACATACCCCGAACAACACGTCGTCGTGTGCGTCGCAGGTGTCCCAAGCCCTTCGGAAGACGACTGATGTGTGAGAGCTATTTTGGAGGGAAGCCAATAGCTCGTAGTCCTGGCTCACATCCTTTTCCGGTGTTAGACCCGTTTCGGTTTTGCCGTGCATATCCTGTATAAAAAAAAAGAGAACACACGCCTTCGTTAATATTGCGTGACGCATATTTTTTAAATAAAGAAACCGAGACAGAGGAACTACGTCGTAATTACAAATATTACCGACATGTTCGAATAAACGAAAGACAATTACGCTTTTTTTTAGTTTGGTTAAATTTTTACGCGAAACGTCGCGCACATTTTAATTTAAAAGACACACCGCTCTAAATAAATATGGCTGTCGAATACATTAAAATACTTACAGAATGAAACCATTAAATATCAAATTATTTACAGCGTTGTACCAACAAAAATATCTAGACGTTATCACCGAGCCGTATCGAAACTCGGGTTTTTAAATACAATAGTAGTAAATTGAAGAATTCTATCCGTGCTCATTACTGTAGCGTGAGAGCTGAGGTGTAATTACTAATCTGATATAAATTAAATAAAACATTATTTAATTTATAATAATACTTCGCCGTGCCTATTCCATTACTATAGCGAGTTTTTTTATGGTTAAAATCTCGACGTCGCCGCTATGCAGAAAACTATTCTAGTAACGGGCGCATTTTTCATTTGGATCTTCATTTGGTTATTTAATATTTTAATGACGCATTGATTTTAGTTTAGATACGGTTGTTTATTTGTACGATTGTATTAATTGTTGAAACTATTATTATTATTTTGCACAAACGTCGTTCGATTAATTTCACAGCCACGATTAGGAAGTAAGTAAATAATTTAAAATTCGTAACTTAAAACAGTACGTTCGTTCGATAGATTTTATTTTGACGATTAAAACGATTCGATGTAGATTTATAGAAAGGAACATCGTTCCGCGTACTACGAGTTATAGTTGTTTAAACGTTCAATCAAATTATAGTTTTAGGTATTCTCTAAAAATAATACGCCGTCGTATAGCCGCACAACGAAATAATAATAGAATCGACAATCCGTACAAACTATTACGAGATATAGCAATATGCTATAACGTATCTACCATCGTATATAATACCCACGAATATCGATAGATATGATCGAGTAAAGGAAATTTCACGGTTAGTAAATATTACGCTTTCATAATAAATTAACGTTCGATCAATGTTCGTGTGTGGAAAATATACATTTTATTAATGTTTATAGAACGTATAGTGTTACGCAGTTACGTGGGATTAACCTTAAACATATTTCTGGTTTCGAATGAAGTTATGCGGAATGAAGGATTAGCTTTGAGGACATTCCTCAGATATACACACGTATACCAAACACTAAGTAATAGTGTATATTATCGTAATACCGAAAAGAAAAACAATCACCGAATTCGAAACAATAATGAAATTATACTATTTTTTCTCACGAGAAAAAACCTCGGGTATTGTAAGGTGATTGAAAATATCTCGTGGGAACTAGCGGGTTCGAGGTACGTGGAAACCAGTTATATTGAAAGGGATCAACGAATAACAGCGTGTGTTTACATTGACAAGCGAGTACCGAGAGAATTCGCCGTATACTTTTATTCAATCTGATAAAGGTCAAGTTGAAATTAGCATATAAATGACTAGGCTTAAAACGCCGTAAAACGATTGTTTTTTTTTTTTTTTATCTCGGAAACATTAATAACGATCGAAACTCCCCGAAGATTAGATATTATTGGAATATTTTATTTCGACCGATATTTAACGTGACGACGTGTATTAAAAATCGAATTCGATCGTTGTAAGACCCTGGCTGACGTGATCTTAACGTAGGTACACGCGCTGTTGAAAGGTTTACGTTCTTATACGATATGCGTTGTTACGACGTGGAAACATTTAACGGGGCAGATTACAGCGTGAGTACCGGACGTGACCAGATAGCACCTGCGGCGGCGGCGGCGTTGTTGATGTTCCACGAGAGTGGCGCGTGCCCTTTTCGAAACCGCCATTAACACACCGTGACCGAAAAACAAGTAGCGTTTTTTTTCTTTTAATAATAACGATAATAAAATCGTACGTCCTCCGGGCTCAATGGAAATGTTACGGTGGACAGCGAATGTAATATACTTATATATATATTGTTCAGTAGGTGTGTGTAAATTCGACGGTTCGTAAGTTCAGTTTAACAAGGTCGGGAAAATACTACGTTTATATCCGGACGCACGTAATCATAAATAATAATACATAACAATAACGTTGAACAGACAGACACGCGTGGTTTCGTTTGAATCGAGATTTTTCGATTTTTTTTATTGTCGAGCAATATATTACATTATTAGCCGTTATCTGTATCGAAAGGTTTAATTTGAGAATATTCTTAAATCGCGTAGTTTTCACGTTCTCCCGCTGTTCTTGATAATAGTTAGAACATTTTTTTAACAAAAAAAAAACACTATCACAATTATCGCCATCGAAAAAGGAATGAAAACCGAAACTGGCTAGGATGAGGGGTGTACAAAAAAAAATATACACTAAAATTAAAGTCTATAAAAATATTTTATTGTTTCGACAAAAAACACCATTCGCTTTTAAACTATTAAAAAAAATGACGTTTTTACTAAAACAAATATTTCTGTTACAGAACATGTGTTAATTTTATGAATGAGTAACACTATATAAGCGAAAAGCACGTGATTTACATAATACGGATATTCACCTTACAAAGAAAACGATTTTACTGAATGGAAGCGAAATATATACGGGCAGTCGAGCCTATGTACAGTGTAATATCTCAAGTCGAGTTTTCGTCACGATATGACCAATAAATACGTCTCGTAACAAAAGTCTCGATTTCGAGTGGAAAACTATGTAGCGTGGTCTGTCTAAAGATAATATGACTCGAGAGAAAATATTTATTTTATTTATTAGTTACGGGCTGAGCACGAAATAATAATTATAATCATTATTATTTCGTATCAACAATGGTACAAATATAATTTACGAAAACTAAAAATCCAAAAACATTAAACTATTATAATTAAAACTAAATTATATTATCTGGTGTTATATAGTAAGCTAAAACGATTTCATTCGTTACAATTATGTACGTTGGTATACGATAGTATTTGGTAAATTAAGGTTGTGACTACGGGAAGAATGACGAATGTAGTCAAGTTACGTTTCATACGTATTATGTGACTATAAGAAATAACCTTATTTAAGAATAAATACGATTTATTTGTTAAATCGTGATATAATAATTATTAGTTAGAATATCCTTGTTGGTGTGTACGTTATTAGAAACTATAAAATATATTTTATATCAACGACCTAAGCGGTTTTTTTTATTAACAAAGTACTTTATCCATTTAATATTATCTATTATATTTAACGCGATAGGTTTTTGGCTCTTGGACCCAACGCGAATATAGGAAAATTATTGTCGATAGGACTGAGGTTTTTCAATTTCGAAGAGTTTTAACTGCGCGTAAAACTGATTCATTTAACAAAATAAAAGAAAATCGGAACTTTTTTGTTCTAAAGCCGAATTCAACGATGAATATCAATCACAAACACGATAGTGCGTGTATGTGTGTGTCGTTGTATCATTTGTATAATAATGTGCACATGTTCGCTTCTACGGTAAACACGTTACAGTGATCCGCCGAATTCACCGTGGTGTGTCCGTTAATAAACAGTACACGTCCGTCGTGTGAGTGGTGCGCATATATAAATATATATAATATATATATATATAAATATATATACGTATATTGTTATATATGTAATAGGTGAAGTAGGTACCTAATTTTGACCGGGAGAGTTTTATGTATAAGTCAAATGGTAAACCAATGTTTACCAACAAATTATCGGATATTTTATTAACGACGATCGATAATAAATAAAACGGGAGGTATATGACGGGCGGTATGCATTTGTCTGTGCAGCGTGGACGCGTAATATTCCGTAATATTGTACGGACAAGGCGAACAAACTTCGATTTTGTATAAACCGAGTTTAAAATTGACGCGCGTTTTATTGCGTAACATCGGATTCGAAATTAAATTATTTCCCCCGAATGTTTTTTGTGGACGATTAGACGCATTTGTGGCGGTTGGTTTCGATATCGTACTCGGTTAATGTCCACCGTAATTCTCTTCAATTCGTATTCGATGTACACGTATATAAAATTTAATTCGCAACATAAGCTGTAATATACTCTTCGTATCACCCACATGCACGGGACGTAAGTATAGTTAACGAACAATTACGTTCATTTTCGTTTATAACAAATAAATAGAAAAATCGGTCAATTTAACTTGGTTTTTTACGCGCTATTTTACTATTGCCGAAAATAGCAAAAGTATTCCATAACGTGTTACGTTGTTGTCGAAAATAAACAGTACTACGCAAGTAGTACGTTTTAATTGTAATATGTTGTACATTATGCGTATTTGACCGAAATATTGTATTCGATTCGTTACTTAGTTTCACGCGTATAATTTATAATATCTATTAAGCCCGACTAAAGCGTATACTGCTTAGGTACATACGTATGAATTACCTGGTTTTTATAATAATTATTTTCACTTTATAGGTGTATCCGGTTACCTAAATTTGTCGTAAACTGGTTTTAAAATAATTAACGATGAACGATTTAGTATAAATACAGTAAAAGGAAAACTTAATTTACGTTTTATTTTCTGAAACAATATGTAAAATACTTATAAGTAAAAATAAAAACATAAACTATCAAAATTATGTTTACATATGTTTTGTAATAGTCCAGAAGGTATCTTGTTTTTTTTATATATAAATATATACGATAATTCATTTTCAGTAGTTAATGGTTTGTTTTATCCAATTTTTATTTACAATTCATTACGTAAACATGGTGGAACACACGTAACATTAGTATCCACGGTCTGCATTATATTATAGCGAAGAAGTTTTAAAAAAAATACCCCCACTACGCTACTGTTACGACTTGTAACTTAATAGTTTTCCACGAAATTAGATATAGAATAATAATTTTATTCATAAGCGCGTTGTGAACACGGTTTATTGATTTTCGAAACAATGTGACAAAACTTTTAATGTAAAATATATTCTAGTGGAATAAATGGCGTAATAAAACGCCGTTTTCGTTTAATAACTAAACATTAGAAGCAGTAATCTATCCTATCCTATTATAAGAAATATATATTTACACGTATATGTATTTTTTGGCATATTTTAAAATCGAGTTAGATTATAGTACGAATATACGTATTATATAAAACATATCTTGAAATTATACAGCGCGAGAACGATATTTTTGTAAAAAAGATAGTATACTTTCGGGGTTACTGGTTTTTACTATATCGGTCCATTCGTTCTTTTTCTTTCATAATATCATAACAAAAGCCGGGTTGGGAACGGGTAACAAAAAAAAAATCGGAAAATTTTTTTGAATTCCAGTAGTCGAATATCGCGTGGAAAATATATACTATAATCATTGTTCGCAACGTCGTGAAGGCTTGTACTATAAGACGTATTATGATAAATCCACGAACGTTGAACGAAATATGTATGTATGTGTGTGTGTGTGTGAGTGTGTGTGAATGTGTTTGTGTGTATATGAAGGTACACTCTTTTACTCACTAGTACATGTAGGTGTCGTAAAGATTGTGGTCGGTTAATTAAATTTCGGATTAAAATAAAAGCACAAAACCAAAATGGTTGTTCACATTCACTTATAATAATATCGTTATAAAATATTTCACGAATTTAAGATACGTACGGATGTGACGTATTCCAACACAAGCACGTTTTGAACTCGTACATCGAGGAAGCATATCGTGTGCATTCCATCAGGTCCGTTAAGAAAATAATATGATATTATGTGTAAGTAGTACGATTTAGTAGTCTACGTGAATACAAAACGTAATGTATTCATGTAAACGTCTGGAGCTTTAGAACGCCGCGCATTTTTTCGGTCATTTTTACTCGTTTCTAAAACTCGGCGCGAAGAACGTTTGGAATTTATGTCCGATCTTTTTCGTAATAAATTACGCGTAACCGAGGAAACGTTTTGTTTTTTTATTTGTTCGAAACTGCAGTCGCCAGGAACTTAAAACGTGATTTTCCATAGCCACGTAGATAGATTATGAAAACTATCCCACTGTATATCCCACATTGTATAATTAGTATACACGTTGTATTCATTTTAATAGTTCGACAAAACGAATTCGGCGCATATTATTACTAATTAACAGTATTATGCAAATCTAAAACCAATTTACCGAATTTATAAAAATTTATTTAAAATCGCGTACTTGAATAATATAGGTTTAGTAACGGGTATTATTAATATGTTCGTAATTAATAGCGTCTAATTAATATACGGTTTACACGGTTTTATTAAGTATTTAAACGAAATTTTAATTGTATTAAGGTATTTTGCTACGTGATTAAAATATATTAAGATTATTTTTTATGATCGACATTATTCCGAGATTTCCTTGTATATTACTTCCAAGACGCCAAGGTTAATCCCACTAGATTCGGAAATTGTTAATTATTATTTTATATTTACTTATTTGTTTGTTAAGAAAACGTTAATTTTTCTCTTACGAATATCGCGTTTAAATGAAATTCAAAACGATTACCATTCGATAATTATACTATTTACGTAATAAGTTATTCGTGTTTTTTTTTTGTTAGTTTTTTCGTTTCGACTATGGATATAATGTTTAGCTTGTATATTTTTGGTGCTAGAAACCAAAAAATGCAAATGGTCGATTTTGGTTAAGGTAAAAGTTGGTCATGATCGCTATGATGGAACTGAACGAAAAAAAACAACGTTTAAATTATAACCAATGTTAAAAACCCTGAATATATAAAGTTATAAATACTCGAGAATAGTATTCGAGTAATGATTTAAATTAGGGCTAAGGTTTATTGAGTTACCGAAAATTGTAGCGATTGTTCACATGTATCTACTAAAAGGCACTTCAAAAGTGTAAAAGATAAGCGCAATTATAAAAAATATTAATTTTTAATTATTGATACGAAAGTTTTATTAAATTTTATGTAGTTGCTTAGTAAAATTTGAGGATTTATATATAAACACACACACAAACACACACATATATATGTGCTTATTTCCATTTTTTTTTTATTTCAAAATTATAATTACGAATCTACGTATTTTTTTGTTTATATAAATGTCCTTATAAACGAGACTAGTTGAAATAGTTTATGTAATACGTTTTTTTGAAGTTCAAAGGATAAGTTAGATAGAAATAGAATTATTAACTACGATCAGAACTTTCTTGTAAAATACTAGAAATAAAGATAGTGTCTCTGACTTTTATGAAACAAAGGTACATAACATATTCAGTAATATTCGATACCACTAAAAAATAACTTTCGGTGTACGATTTGTTAGCTTCGTACCGAACGAAAATTCTCAAAAAATATTATATATTTTTATCGTGACCATTCTTAAATCGCAAAAAATCAAATTACGGGAGAAAAAAAATTCACTCGTTTCAACATAAATATCGTGAACGATTGCTTTTCTGAAAGACTCTTGGCAGCGTTATACGAGTAGAACGCGAAGTGATGTTACGTCTGGCGAATACAAATAGGTACATAATATATAGTTCACGGTATTTTTTACGTGATCATCGTTATAAATTATTATTTATTAAATATACAGTAGATGGCTACATATTTTTTCGGTTTTTTTTAAAATGTATACACTATATATATATATATATACACGTGCATTTTTTGACGCGATTACCTTTACGAGTTAAGTACCTATGCTTATTGTGGTGTGTAATGTAACGTATATAACTACTATTCGTGACAGGGGGAATGGATCGTCGTAAGTTAACGCATTAATGTTTTGGGTTCCTGTCTATTCTAGGCTTACCACTGCGTCTTGTAGGTATCGTGGACGTCGTCAGAAGTGGGCGAAGTTCGAAGGATGCTTATACAATACTATAGTTACCGGTGGTGTAAGGGGTACGTTGTATTCAGGACTGTCGGTAAAATTTTCGAAGGCTTTTGGCTAATATATATCGAGTACGATTTTAATATTATTTGAAACCTATTATAGTGTAAATTGTCGCGTAGATTTTAAAATAGAGATATTTATACATCTTGACGTACTGCGACGTATTAAATACTAAAATCGAAATTGTCTAAACAACGTAACGGCCGTTTGGATTTAATCCGATACTGAGTACGAGGATATTATGTAGTGATGACGGTCGACCGCAGTCGATAGACATACATACATACCTACATAATAATATTTTTGCTGTATATATTTGTAAGCTGCTCTTATTGTATATTTTATACTTATTTTATAATTAAAAGGAACGATTTATTTCGAGTAATTATATTTGTTCAAATAGTTATTGGTCGATCAAAATATATATGCGCGTACGTTACAAAATATTAAATATTAACAGAACATAATCGTCGCCAACTTTTAATCACACATGGAATGATAAATGCGAGAAAATGTGTAACGAAAGGAAGAGTTTTTGTACAGAATTTTTAGCAAACCGTGTTGCTTATCACGTTTCAAATAATACGAGTCGTAAATGCTGTGGGGTATACTCGATTCACGAATTGAAAGTTTGAGAAATATTTCGCTACTTTTTTTCGTTAATTTGGTAATTTCAAAATTTTTTTTAAAAAACTTACTTAATATGTATTTATCGCGTAACGGAAGCACGAGAAATGCGTAAATTGCGCGCTATATTAGACTTTAACACATTTATGCTTAGAAACGTTTTCAAATAGACCATTTACGTACATTTGCTCGGACCAATATGTGTTTACACAGGCCCGGCGTAAAGGAAAGGGCAACCAGGCGATATTTAAAGCGGTAAACATATCTTTTAGGAACGAGAAATATAATCGTGTATCGAATATTTATCTTTTTGCTGTTTAAGTCTTCTGTATGTGACATATACAGAATATGCGATATATTATTAATAACGTGACGTTTATTTAAAAATAAACTATACAATTTGTTTACGTCATGTTTGGAAATTTGTTCGCTTCTAAACATTTTTCGATACATTTTTGATTTTGAACTTCAAGACGTTCCCGAATCTACGGGTTGCTTTGAAATTACTATTGACATAACCATTCACAGTGGCAAATGGCCAAGGAAGTTTTTGAAAATGAAAATTTATCGAACACGCTCGCGTTCCATTATGACTAATGAACGTTTATAGGTTCATAATCGGTCCTTTCTATAGGAAATCAAGCGAAAGTGTCGTTAAAATAATGTTCAATAGTAACCATCTATTTTTAACATTAATTATATACCTACTAGTTACAGGGATGTTTCGTGTACACTAAATGATTATTACGTTAAATTACTTTTCTAACTAACCGTTCGTTCGTGTAATAAATCGATTATTGACATAATAAAACCGTTTTGACGATGAACAACGCGCCCGAAGTCGGGATCGTTTTCATTTTGATTATATTTTTAAAAAGGCGCCGCCAGTTGAAATATCGGACTAGGCCGCCGTTTCCACTAACGCCTAACCCACGCCGGCTCTGTGTGTACTCAGTCGCGGCACTGCGTTCATCATGTAGAGTTGTCTACGTACCGCATCACGTTGTATACGTTATATAGTAATAATAAACGCGGTCGCGTCGTTCGATTGACGGGAACGCGCACGCGTGTGTTTGTGTATGTGAGGCACTTCCGGCGCCGGTGTACAACAAACGCCGACGAATAACGACTTGGACGGTACTCGGATCGCGCTTGTAACGATTTGTTGACCCTTTCCCAGTAATCATTCCCGACGACGAATCCGATACAACATATCCGTGTACGGACCGTAGGGCGCAACGTGTACAAGGCGCCTACAAAGAATAGTTTGTTGTCGGCCACCGATTCCCGTATCGTAGAGACGATGGCGGGTACTATCATCGTCGGATATTATATATTCGATACGACGGTCCGCGTTTTCGCGAATAAAAAGCGTACGTAAATCGGTTTAGACGCGTCCGTATCACTCACCAGTATGTGTCCGGTTCCAGTCTCGTCGTCGACCCACAACAGCAACACGTCCACCGACGCCGAGTCCGTGAACCCCAGGGAGACGAAACCCCGAGTTCGTGCCTGCACGCGGAACACCGCGCAGTCCGCGTACTCTTGGACGGTCACGACGATGTCGTGTCCGGCCAATACGGTTTTGCCATACTCACGGGCGGTTAGCACAGTGGCCACCGTCAGGTTAGCTGACCGGAACGACTTGGGCTGTGACGATACGACCGCGGTAACGGCGTGCACGTCGCAAACCGCGCACAACAACAACGACAACGACAACGACAACGACACGGACGTCCGCGGCATGGCGATTGCGCGTACTCACTGCGACTGATGGCTGGTGACGACTGGTTCAGTGACGGCTGCGTGGCGGTTAAAACCGAACACCTGGCCCCGTCCGCCGTCCCGACCACCCCTCTCTTGCGTCCTCGTCGCGCGGTCGTTGTAAACCCCTCGTCGTCGTACCGACCGACGACTATCCCCCACCCGCGGGCCAGAAATTTCCAAGCACACGGCCTCTTGCTTCCGAACAATAACGACAACAACAATAATAATAATACAAAACCGGAACACCCTAACCCCGTCGACGACTGCCGCCATCGCCATCACTCTCACCACACAACCGTCGCAACGACGAGCGCTTCTCGCGAGTTTAACGGCCAAAACGTTTTTGTCGCGACACGGCGCATCGTCTACCCGTATACACGCGCCTCAACCGTGCGCTTGTTTATCGGCCGGTAGCGTTTTCACGCGATTGTTTCGTTTTCCGCACCGCGCACGGCCGACGATCGTTTGTGAACAGATTCGTCACGCACGGTATATATATATATATATATATGTATATGTTGCAGGAGAAACGGATCGGCGAAGAAATATGTGTGCCGCGCGTTAAACATATATCACACAACACGCGAATTTTCCGAATCGAATTAACCAACTACTTCCGCCAATATCATTACGCTTAACGCGTATATTTCGACCGCGCGTACGAATTAACAAAACAATGAAGAAAAATACGCCCGGCTTCACTTTGTCGGCGAGCCGTGTAAACGTCCGTACGCGATTGAGACATTTTAGTACGGAAATATTAGAGTCGCGCGAGAAGCGCATATTTATAAAACCGCCGGCGACGATAAAATATTTAAAAGAAATTTTTATATTTTTTTTCGTCACACGGTTGCGTCATCTCCATACTCGTACGTATTATTCCGCGGCAGCTGCTTCGTCGGGTTGTGGACGGCTGGGCGCCGTGGAAAGGGAAGATGAATCGTTGGAATGAGCTAATTTATCAATGGAATTTGCTCTTTTCAACCACCGACGTGTGGCCATATTCGTTTTTTCTTTAATATCGGATGCCAGTTCTCTTACATACGCCCGACATTAAATTAATTTCGCTTATAGTTCTACAACAAAATAAGATCAACGACCAGTAATAAATGTTATTACGCGAACAAATTTAAAACGTGAAAACGGAACGAAATATTTATACGAAATCGACGAATATCAATATTGCAACGCGTTACTTTTCCCATTTTATTTTCGATACGTTAATTAGTGTATTACGATTAATTCGTTTTATTAATACTATGGAATGGTAACGTAACGAATTAATAAATTGTATATTACAACGAGATTTTTTGAGCAAGATAACGTAATTTGAATATTAAATAAGTTAGTTGCTCGCGAATTTAAGGTGCAATAAATTCGTTTCAGTTTTAACAAAACGACGTATTGTATACACAAAAAAAAATTTAAATGTGACAAAACAGTGGTAACTAATACGAAATAAATAATTACGTTGATAGTGACACGTCCGTGAAATAATAACTGTTAAGATATTGTACGTACAAAGACATATCGTTTTTTTTTTTGTAATACCATCGGGGACAACTGGTAATTTGGAAACATTTCCCAATCGAAATATTACGTACGTTAAAATTTTGATCTACAACGAGTCAATACATTGTGATTGATAACATCTAATGTTAAAAGTTTCACCAAAATGTATACATTTTTTTTGAAACAGATCAAAACGTAAAATAGTAACGCGTTATACGACACCTAGCTCCTTGCAAAATATATATATTCCAAAATAATTATTGTTTACTTACTCAACGGGTACTTGAATTATATATGTACTTATATAACAAAATTATGCGAATTATATAGTTGACGACCGTGTTTGTCCGTCAAAGTCATTAAATTAATTAAACAAGTTGAATATTGATCTATACAATTTTAAAACGTCTACGTTAGTAATAATCGAGTGACACGAAGAAAGGTTTGTTTTCCCAACAATGGTGTGGTTTTTTTGTTTGTTTGTTAAAGTAATTATTATTTTACTAAATCGTAAAATTACTGGACGTCTTCGCAGTATTCGATAAACACCGTTCGGTCGATTCGTGTTATTCTTTTTTCGAATCGTTAAAATACGCGCGATTAGAAATTGTGCAACATAAATTAACAATAAAAGAAGCGTGGAATACGCGAACTTAAATTCAGTGGTTTATTAATGTTTTTGAATCGAAAATATCTATAGAAAACCGACTTGCGTAGAAATGAACGAAGCGAGAAAAACATCGGAATCACAGCACGCTTTTTCTTATCGGAATAGTTACGTTGGATAATAGTAAACGTTGACAATAATTATGAGGAACTTACGTAATATAGTATTGTTAACGATTCGGTTATAATTAACGTACGTACTGTGATTATGAATACATATATTCACTAAAGTTTAAAGTCAGTTTTGTCGCGTACAGCTCCCAATAAACATTTATTAAACATTTTCGTTAATTGTTCCAATAACGAGAATAAGTTAAATTTTAAAAGCTATATAGAACAACAAACTTCATTAACAAAAGGGATCAAACGATAAAATTTAAATCGCGAATATACGCTGTTCTCGTATATACGTTGCACAAAAGTGTGTGAAGGTTACAGTCTGTGCTACATTAAGCTAAACTACCGCCCTAAAAACGTCATTAGGGAATTGGAAAGAACCTATCCGGCCTACAAGGAACTCGCATTATATTTAATCCAACAGCCCGTCCTTTATTTTCCAAAAAAAGAAAATTTTCTTACGGGTGTTCGTATATCGATAACAATTAATTAACAAATATTTGTACGGCAAATGTATACGAATAATATTTTGAAACTTCAAATAGTTATACACTTATTTTACGTATTACGTAAAATTATTATAATAATATTTAATAATTATTAAATTTACGTATTACCTCAGACTCGTAAATTAAAAAATTAAAACCGTATTTGTCCAATAATTTTGAGTCGATCAATTTATTTTCATTCGTTGCTTAACTCGATGGTTGCAAACTGATGAACAATGTCAAAGTAATCGGTTTATTTGAAAAGATCGTCTTTTAAGTTTAATACGAAGAAAAGACGAATTTTTTTCATTAAAAAAAGTGGATGTTAGAAAATATTTTATTATTTTCAACGCGAAAAATGACTTTTCTCTATTCGCATTAGACGAAATTACACAAATACATATCCGCTTAGAAATTTCAGCGTTAGAGAATATCGTCAGTTTTGAAGAATCAACGAGAAATTTTAAAAGTTTAACGAAAAATAATTTTTCTTGTTTTAAAAAAAGAATTGGAAATTTGAGCGAATCGCGCCCCTTTTTATACGAACTAACCATTTTAATTTCCCGAATATAATTGCACGTAACACGTACAATACTTCTTCACACAATCGAAATGATTTTGCTTATGAAACGAATAACACAATTTGAGTATTTTTTATCCGTACGATGATTTCAGCGAATTAGCTTAATTAACGTTTAACGATTGTATTTGATAATTGTTGATGGCAAAACACCTTATGGAAATAGACCGTTATTTGTACGAAAACATAATTCTTATTATTATACAAACCACGACGGTCATCACAACAAACTTGATGACGAACATAACGTATTCTTTTTAATATTATTATTTTCACGTGTACTTTCATTTTGTGGTATTAACGAACAAATGTACGTAACATAAAATGTAAAGCGAATTTTGAAAAAATATATATTTTCGTTTCGTTTCTATGTTGGTTCCGAACAATTTACTTCTCCGAGGAAATTGCTTCACTTTTGCCTCAGTTAAACGTGCCATTGGTTACAATGATAGGACAAACACAACGGACGCGATAAAGTTAATAGTTATCCGTTTCGAAGTGTTGGACGATACACAGCGTTGAACGACAATTTTCTTTTCGAACGTTCTACTCTATTATTATACACGGTGTCTCATTCGAAAAATACGACAATTTGAATCCAAACGCGTTGCGCTGTGTTTTCATAACAACGTAAGTGTTGCAAAGGGTAAATTGAAACCTTAATTTGTTTTGTCGTGTATTCGACTATTAATTTTATATAACGTTAACACCGAAGCGACAACGACATTGCCAACAACAGTTTAATTTAATATCAAACGAAACCATATTATTGCGTCCATTGCGTTGTTTCATCGATTTACGTAAATTAAGAATCTGGACAAAATTGATTGTAATTAAATTATACGAAATGTTTAAACACATAGTCACTTACACACACACACACACACACACACACACACACACACACACACACACGTATAATATTGTATATACACACGATCTGTGTGTCGAATGACGTAAATTTTTCATAAGGGTCGGGTATTTTATTAAAAAATTCGTCGTATGATCAATAAGATATTTTACGGTTCACAGTTATGAACAAAAAATATCTGTAGATTTAAATTTTTGTTTTTAGTTTACCGAATAATAAATGTACAATGCCGTTTAGTCGTATGTACTTACTACCGTAATACAACGTGTTGTATTACACCGTTGCAATTAAAACACGAGAAAATTCAATTACAATATGGGTTATTCGTTTTTTAATTTTGATAATAACGAACACCAAATTGTGTTAAAAAATATGTCTAATTATATTAAAGTGTATTGAAAGCGTTAATAGAAGTGTTAAAACAATTCAACAAAATTGGTTCAGCGATATAAAAAATTAAGTTTAACATAAATAACAATATATTTAAATTTATTAGAAGTAAACGAAGTTTGTTTCGACATTTATTTAGTACAATAATCACAATAATATAAGAAATTGTCCGAGATGCTGAGAATAGAACGTCTCTATGTTTTATTTTGGATTTAGTTTCTCTTTTTATACAATAATATTACATTAAAAATATCACACCATAAATGTTTTATTTATATTAAAAATATTATAATAATAATTATAATAAATACAGCGGAAATAGATACACTCATTGGATAGTAAGATTTTAAATTATGTTATTGTGAAAAGTATAAATATATATAACGTAATGATATGGTTAAATTTAATAACGGTAAATGGCTGTCTTAAAATACGTAATAAACTGTGTAGGTTTATTAAAAGACTGTAAAACATTTACGCGTAATATATATCCGTGGCAATTGACCATTTTTTCTAAATTTATTAACATTATTAAATTGACGTCTTAAGTTCTACGAAACGCTGAAATATAAAATGGCGTCAGAGAGGTCTGTTATTGACTTGAAAACTTTATTTTAAATTTCACGCTTTGAATGTAATCAGCATTTTACCATACGCAATGTCGCGGTACACGAAGATATAAAATCTATTCGAAACCAAATGGTCTAAATTGTGTGAAAATATTCGATCGTTTAATATAATTTATTTTAATTTATAAACGGGGTTTCTGTCAATATTATGAAACTTAACTTTGTACACAAGAATTAGTAATACGTTTTCGTACAATTCATAATTTATACGCGAAGCTGAAAATGTTTTCAAATTTACAACTTACGATTAACGAAGAGTATCTTGGTTTAACATTATTTTAAAAGATACTTATAAATAATACATACTATTATACCTTAAATTAATCAAAAGAAAAACGTTTTTACAATGACACGCGTCGTATAAACGAATGAAACGAAAACCGTCTAATTGGATTCGAATTTAAAATTCACGGTCGAAAATTGTTTTAGACGATCGTCTGTATATTATCGTCGACCACTATTTCAATTGCGATTTAAGTAGTGGGTGCCGGTTGACGTGTTTTTTGTCGATCGATTGACAATCAAAAAAAAAACCATTGAAGCTCTCCCACGTCCCAGACGGCTACGAGACCCGCGCCGTTATCGAAAATGAAATTAAAACTATTACGTGCTCATTTATGTTCGTACAAATTCCCGTGTAAAGTGATCCGATATTAGTAGAAGCGAATAATATGTAATTTGAAAATCGATCGAAACGAACTGAATCGACGAAGTTATTTGAAAAAAAAATTGTTCTCGCGTATGGTTAATTACCAATTCGTAAACAACCGAGGGGTATAAAAAGTATGCGAGTGTTACGTATAAATAATTCGCGTGTGATTTTGTTCGAACGTCGTTCACACGGTATTCAACGATATTTGAAATACGCGTATTAATCGTCTCGCTGAAATCAATCGAAGCCGGATGAAATCGGACGATTATCGGTTATTTCTTTTACGCGGCGCGTTATATTTTTATTCGTGAACGATTATTTGCCGCGTTTATGACTACTAAAATTATCGCGTGTACAAAATAAACGCGCGATAATAAATTACCGCACTATCATTACCGTTTTCGGAACAAATCAGGATTTCAAAGGGTTTCGGTATGGCTAGCGATATATATAGCGTTTTATTGGGACGGAAAGAAAAAATGACGTTTACAACGAAAAATTGTGCCGAAAGTGGCTTACCGTCGGACTTGTCGCGTTCGTGGTGGCCAAGCAACGTGATCGGCATCGTTGTCCGGATCTCGATAGCCTTGTCAGATCCACGACGCTGTTCGAAATTACCATTATACGGTCGTTATAATTCGTCCTTATCGCCGTGTGGTCGTCACGTATACGTCGGTGATCGCCGTCGAATTCTCGTCGAGTTTCGCGGTCATCGTGGACGTCTCGTTGCCGTCGCCGTCGGTTTTGTACGCCATCCGCGAGTGCGTATGCACCGACGGTAACGGTTGCAACGTTACGGACTCGGTGATTTTCGCGTCCCGGCTCATCACGGTGCCGCTTTTCCTGACCACGAACATATTGGACTCCGTGACGGCGGCGGTCGTAGACGTTTTCGCGCACCACCAGAACAGATGTTTGTCGAAATGTTTGCGGAACGTGCCGCTGACCAGGTACAGAGCGATCGGGTTTATGCACGAGTTGATGAAGCTCAGACAGAACCCGACGATTCGTAAAACGTGCCAGAATGTGTTATACTCGTCCGTGGACTTTGGATAATTGTAAAACCACAACATGAAAACGTGTTGGGGCAGAAAACAGATGGCGAACACCAGCACGAAAGCGAGCACGGTTTTGGCTACTTTTTTACGGGCATGCACTTGACGCATTTGGCCCTGCGGGAAAAGATAAATCGAATTTCTGTTATAAAACCGATCGAACGAATGTCTTTTGATTGTAATTGGGACGATTTTTTCAATTCAAGACCAATAGGACCACAACGAAACGGATTGCTCGATAAATTTGGAGCGAACGAAAAACGACGTAATTTGTATTCAACTCTATATCATATATATATATATATATGGAATTGAAAATCGACGAACGATTTCAACTGACGGATTTATTGCCCGTTAACATATATTTGAAATAATAAGGATTACGTATACGTTACAATATTAGTTTTTAATTATTTCTTTTTTACGTTCAATTAAGTAAACGTATTATATGTGTTTTTAATACATGAGTACGCACATTATTTTTTCGCATAATAACTATGAAATAATATTGTTACGAAAAATTGTACCTTTGCTTTCTAATACTTCGTTTAGTTTATATTTGGTTTACCAATGGTCGTCAAATTATCTCTCGGGTGTATATATATATATATATTTAGTAGTTTTTTTATTACTATTTAACCCTACTGTTTTAAACAACTAGCTTACGCGGATATAAATTACGATTTATATGGTCACAATTGACATTCAACGGTATCAGGTTAGTACAAGATATTTTTATATTATAAACCTATATAGAATATTTATACGATCGTGGTTTAATATAGCTTAATTTTGACAGGTTTACGGTTTTTTTCTACAATATTTTATTGTTTTACGTTATCTATATGAAAACCTACTACGCGTTAAAGGATTAAAAGCGTTTATTTAAAAAAATATTAACTTTGTTTTCGTTAATTCCCAATAAAAATATTATGTTGTTTTATCTGTTGGTACGAGTATACTAAAAGAGATACAGTCACGCAACTTATTTTCGCTGTCTAACCTGGATACATATTACAATTGTCTACCTTCTCTCTGAAAATGTGTTTTACAATAGTCGTACATAAACAGTGTAAAAACAAAATTCGCCTAACCACCATCCCGTTTAAAATATTCAGTGGTAACTGTCTTTTCTTCGACCCTTTTCGCCAAAAATAACGTCCCTCGACACCATTTAGCGCTGTAATATATTTGCGCGAAGATAACACATTTTTTTTTTGTGAAATGTTTGAAAACTGCGGAAAAACAATTTTCACTCGTACAAAAAGAATCGATTTAAGCATACATATTTTTATAACGGAGACCTAATAATAATTATTATTAGTTAATCGTACGAAAACAAATTATTTATATTTTAATTCGTCGGCTGTTTAATAAATAAACGATTAATCAATTCGACATAAATTTAACGATTTTAGTTATTACGAATACTATTTCATTTAAGCCACAATATATTTAGACGATAAAAAACTGGTATTTTTTATTTATTCGACATAAGTACTTTCTATATTGAATGAAGTTTATTCTAAATAATATAACATGCACGTGCCGTGAAAAACGTCATATTTTACAGTGTATTGCACATCGTTATTATTATTTTTGGACGAAATTATTTAGGCTCAGGTGGCTTAAGAAAGAAGAATCTGTTTGTATTATTATTATTTTGTTTAATAGACGTTGTACACTGACGGCACGTAGCGGGGTAGTGTCCCACGTTACCTTCTGTCCATTCTTACGAAATATTAAGTTTATTTTATTTTCTTAATTAGCGGACGTAAACGGTGTCGCGTGGCAGGCGATTGTGCTGATATCTTCCTCTTATTTTTAGACGTAACATTTTATATCGTAAATTTAGATTTTATGTAAAGGACTTTTATTGTATGGTCGGAGATAGTTACGTCATATTCTGATAAAGGAAAATTGTTTTTTTTTTTTATTGTCGTGTATTGTGAAACAATAAACGACGGTGACCCACTCACCAAAGTACTGTTCTCGAGATTTCCAGGCATCGGGCGTATTGTTAATTTTGATTTTTGAAAAAAAAATGTCTTAAGTGGCTATGTACCTTAAATGTAATCACGAATTTCGTGAACATTTATTTGCTTTAAATTGCGTGGCATGAAATAGATTTGAGGTCTTTTGTGGGGAGAGAATAGGAAATTACTACATGTTAAATTATGATATAAATGTCGAACGAAACTCAATAACGTTTATTGTACTAATCATATTATCGCGTCATATTTAGTTAAGACCACGTCGTTATTACTTTTATGTCTATTATTAGCAAATTCGATTAAATTTTATATTACTTAACTTGTCTGTTAAGAGTGTAATATTTTTACTTAAAAACTTTACGACGCTTTTTAAATTAAAATTTTGCCATATAATTTAATTTACGCATATAGCTATTAAGCATTAAAACTATTTCAGAATGTCAGCAAAGTACGTGTAATTTAATTTTTAAATCGTTAATTTTGTTATAATCTAAACTATCTGTCTATACAATTTATTATCGTGTAATAAGTATATATTATGTTCATTGGGAAGCTTTACAATATAGTATTTGTCCAATATAAGTAACGAAAGTTAAACTAAAATTTTTCAAGAGGTTAACATTATAATCTGTATATAATTTCTAATTTTATTAAAACAAAAATAATTGTTTTAAAATTATTCTTAAAAAGAAACACGTATATATATATATATATATATATATATATAAAGTTTGTAAAATAGCTCTTCACATTTTTTTTTACATAAATAGTATATTTAGATAATATATTTTATTATTATATTAAAATGATTGAAATACTCGTAAGTATATTTATAAGCCTTTGACAAGACTTAAAATACGGTAGTTTTATTTATTTTAACGAAAAACTTTCGACAAAATTATAATCAATAATTCTGACTACCGGTTCGGGTAAATAGTAATTCTAAATAATTAAATATAATATTGTAACGTAGGCTTTGAACATATTTGGTTTCCAAAAGCCAAAAACTGTTGAGTGACGGAAATAATTAAATTAGAAATCGTTCTTTTTTTATAAACACGTCCAAGCGCGTTTTTCTTTTTATAATACAATAGTTTAGACGTCTAGTAAGTAATATTTAGTAAATTGAGATTGAAGTTTACGAGCAATAGAAGTCCCGACGAATTGTGACGTTTTAAGTCGAACGTTCAATTATTACGCAGAAAATAAATCCGACTTTTGTAAATTCCACGGAAACGGTTCTCGGATTACGCAATCGCGCGTTCTTTTCTCGAATTATCCAACAAAGAAAGCGCGTTTAATTTTACAAATATAAGTGCGTATCGTGTTCTAGACGTAATTACCGAAATACGGGACTTTGTCTAAATTGTGTGCTTTCCATTAAAAATCGTCACGGACTCTTTTAAGATGGCCGAACAGTAACTGTGTTGAGAATCGCTTATGCATATATATATATATATATATATATATATATATATATATATATATATATATACTAGTTGTTTTGATTCAGCTTTGCCTAGCATAAATATCATGATTGTAGATGTGCCATTTCAGTTCAAATGTGTAATCATTTAAATAAAGGTTTAAGTTTTACAATTAATAATGTTGTTTATGTCATTCTTAAAATTGTGAAACGTCTAAATATATATATTTTTTAACTCTAGACATTTAATCTTAATTATAAATTACCACCGACATTCACAGCGGTTTGCTACCTTTTTTTGTTGTTTAGAGTTTCTGCGTATTTTACAGGTACGTTGTAAACGTTTGCGTCATTTTTTGATATTTTTAAGTTACCTAAGTGGCCACTACCCTGAAGTAATGTCTAATGACTTCTCAGGTCGGTGGGTGTATAGCCAATTTATAATAAAAAAAGGTTATCTAAGCATATTTAAGTTTTATTTCCAACAAAATATCGATGTTCAAATTTTGGAATCAATTTTAATGTTTTATTATATATACATATAATAAGAAGACTTATGTTATAAATAATATATATTATTATTTATTTATGTTCATAAATTGAATTATTTAACCGAAATTGTGTCTCGTTATAAATAGGGAGTGTTTCGATTATTTTAGTAATTTAGATTTCAGTTTGAATGAAGCAACCGACATACGTTACTTATTTTCGTTTGCAAATTAGACGTATCTGTTTCGGGTCGTATATTAATAAATCGATCGTTATTTTAATCAGTAATTGAAAGGAGTGAAATAATTTTTTATTTGTCCTTAGTTATACCATTGTATTGTTCAATAAAATCGAATTTTGTGTTGTAGTTAAATAATTCCAAAAAATAATGAAAAACGTTTAACGTTTCGAATAATTTTGAGCTAAATATATCGTTTTGTCAATATTTTAAAGTTTATGCGATATTTTTAAACGTTTCAAAAATCGATTTTTCGTTTTTTTTTTTTATAAGCGTTTAAAGTTTGACTTTGTAATAAAAACTAACTGCTAATATTTTCAACGAATAATAACGAGGATTTATGAATTTAGGAAAACGTACTACTGAGCTATTCGCTAAAAGTGCCGTTAAAAGTTTACAATTATCGGTCAACAACGCTCGCGGCCCTATACTCCTTAACGTACCGTGCGCATTCATTTCGTAATTATTCTATTGCCGTGGATATATTAACATCTCGTTGCCAACTACTTTATATAAATTAACGTTCCTTGCTAAACGACAACGATAAGTATTTACACAATTATCCGCCGGAGTTCGCGAATTATTAAAAATGTTTGGAATTTATATAGGTACTACTCGTGCGTTGACCCTGAGTGGTATTTATATTAATCGAGGTCGGGCGAAGCTAATAAGAGCTAAAACCACCGGGTAGCAAAAGTTAGAGACGCCGCGGTGTATGTTGTGTAAACATTTTATAAACGGCGATTACCACTAGTACACTACGTACGGTAAAAACGATTAAACTATTTAAATCGTACTCGCGTGTTTATGTCTTTTAACGCGCGCGCAATAAGCGTAATATGTAGTCGCAATCGTGGTTAGTTTACGTTTTTACCGTCTATTGTTCGAGAAAAATTATTACGATTAGTACGCGCGCGACGGCGAGTCGCCGCCCCGTACACGTGGTTGCGTGGACACGCGTACGCTCGTATTATTATATCGCCGTGTATATAGTGGGACGTGTTTTTTCGAGTGCCGCCGAAAATTCAATAGAATTTCATCTATACGAACGTATCGCACAGGTTCGTTACGTGAACGCGGCGTGGAAAAACGAACAAAACCACGTTGTGGTATATATAATGTAATAATCGGCGAACGGCGTCAACTATCGAAATATCGTATTGGAACAACTACTCGATTTAAACGACTTACCGATCGTGCATTGTGGATTGTGCAATTCGCTAGGGGTGATTTAAATAGAATTCACCGCGATGAGAGAGAAGGTTTTTCTTGATCGTTATATTGGGCGAGTTATATAATACGTGCGGGTTTCGGACAATTGTACCCTGAAAACTACGAAATATGCCGTTAAAAGTACGCGTTAAAACCCATAATAATTTTCTTAGATTATTATTTATACGAACATAAAGCGGGCGTCTACTTCAATTCGTTTATTGTACTAAACGATTAGGCGAAAATAAATGTACGAAAATTAAGATTAAAAATGCGCGACGAATTGTGAACATCTTTACGGCGCTATTATAACCGTTTGTCGCGATATTGTTCGGCGGCGCACGAGATCAGTAGTGACGGCGTAAGAAAACCGAAATCTAATTTTGCATTTCCGTCGAAACGTATCGTAAGAGATTTAACGTGGAAAGTTACGAAATAGTAGAACATAGCTCCTAATTAAAAACCCGAAATATTGTATAATACGCTCTAGAAAACTGTACAATATCAAAATATTACAAACGTAAAAAAGTTGGAATTTTTATTCGCTGCGTTACGAAACGTATTTTCTTCTTACTCGGCATGTAACGCGATCAACTAGAACAAAAATGTAAACACGCACAAATCTAAGCCCTACGCGAGTCCCTCATAAGTTTGAACGATAATTACGTGTACTTTTGAATTTATTTCGCGACTAATTTCCATTTAACGAATTAATAAAATATCGAAACGAATTTCGAACGAAATATATTAATATTTGTACCGGTTCAAGGTACTTCGATTGTCTTTTTAAAAAAGTCCCCGCGCGTATAACAACGTTGAAACATTTACGATTCGAATAACGTTCTCCCATTGAGTATGTCAATTTATTCCGACGTTATAAATAAGTACTTAAACATATTTAATGGGCTCAACGTTCACAAGTATACGTCAATGCCATTTAAATACATTTATATTCCGATTATTCTAGTAGTAATAAGGGCTAAAGTACTAATGTGCCAACGGTATGTGTGTAGGTGAAAGACTATCGTACATAGGTAGATATTAAATATAAATACGTTAAACTTTTACCGAAAAGTAAAAAAGAAATAATAATTGTCGGAATTAAACGAAAATTAATTGAAAATAATAAACGCGATCGTATTAAACGAAAAACTCGAAATTGTTTTTAATTTGGAACATCTAGAACAAAAGTCTCGTTCCGTGAATCCCTTCAAAAGCGCTACATACTCGAGGAGTCTGCGACTTGCATATTCAGTCGAGTGCAAAAAATAAAAACCATTAAGCTTCCATTGTGAAAATAAAAGTACTTATTTAGTGGTACGTGTACTACGTTATATTTCGTTATATTTTTGCATTTTTTATTACGAAACTTCCGAACGTCGCTATCTAATACACGCTATCTATATTAAGTAGTGTAAAGCCGTCAAAAGCGTTTTCACTAGTGACGAAAAAAAAGGAAAAGAAAGAAATTATTTCGTATAATAACGCCTATACATAAATTTGTCGTAACCAACCGAATATTAAAAACTATTTTTTTGAATTCTTCGAAAACTGCAGTTACTTAAATACACAAACATACGTGTATATACAATAGCGTAATGTAATATATATATATATATAATACTGTAAGCCCATTATTGCAACCGGGTTGTATATATATAATTTTTTATTTATTTTTTAACGACTTTAACGACAGGGAATTTTCGACGTTAATTACCTCGCTAATTATAGGTCTTGACTTTTATTTTAGCTTCGAATAACGATTTATTTTCCTAAAAACATTACGCACGCTCGCGTTCTGAGACATAATTTACACCTACCGATACGCGATTACTAGTTCACGAACATAATAAGTAATAGCTTTGGTCGATGATACGTATATACGACGTTTATACATTACACGGCTTTATTATGTCAGCAGATTGATTGGCAAGTCGATTTTAGTCACGATTTAACGCCAAAAATCGATATTTTCGAAAAACCGCGTTTAAATGGGTAACAGCCGTTACCACTATGTTTTATAATTAGCCGTATTTAGCCAGAAAATTGACTACAAAACAGATTGGCTCGAGGAATGATAAAAACGAATAATTCTATAGAAATCTGATACGCCGTAGATTACTGACGAAATATGTAAAATTTACATCCTATATCGGTGTATAAAACGCATTTACTACCACCTATATTATATAGATAACCTGTACAATATGCTTATATCCGTTCGGTGTATTACTTGCAGCATTCTTTACCGAAGTCAATTTAATAATAAAATTGGTCGCGCGTAAATATCACTCGCAGTCATTAGACTTTCGCGAATAAGTATATTTGTTTTTTACTATTTTGTCGCGAATTCTGTATGTTTAATTCAACTTTTTCTCTTTTCTAGAAATATTACTACTCGTATCAGAATGTCCTCTTATTTTAAACGTTTGCGTTATTCCATTTTCCTTTCTAACCCATGGATCGAAGTTATCACATATCGTATTTTATAAAGCAAAATATACGCGGCTAATCCGTAACGGGAGCCACGTTTTTGTTCGCCAATCGCGCAATTACGAAAAATAATATAAAACGAGCGCGAATATAAAACTAACTAAACAAATTTGAAAATCCCGCTACGCTAAATTAATATACGCAACCCTTACGGTGTTAACGTGATATGCTAATGACCGCGGTAACGAGTATTTACGTAATAAGTATATACCGAGGTAATAATAGTATACCTATTGGTATTATAAGTACTACTTGGTATTAAGTAGTAAATGTGTGCGTGTGTGTGGTTATACGTTAAATGGCTCATTATATTCGTTACGAAAAATTATATTTAACGATACGTTCAACAATATTCATAATGAACCGGCTTCCATTAAGATCGCTTAATAAATAATCCGACTTATTCTATACAATCGGGAGTATAAAAGTATCTGGAAACGGGAATTTTATGTCGTCGAGTGCGTTTCGCGTGGTAGTTTCATTAGCGTGTTTTTACGTAACATTATTCCGGATATCTATAAATACGTCAAACTATCGTGGAACCGGAATATGGCTTCACCTATAAAAAGTATCGTAACAGACTCTTATCATATGGTAAATATTGTATAGTGATATTATAGTAGAGTGCGTGGTTCAGATTCGTATACGTAGATATTCGATTATAATTATTTGACATAGTGTCGTCGATGTTACGTAGATCGTGTGTAGGACGGATATATCGTCGGAGTGAATTCGCTGTCAACGAAAATAAGAGTGAAAAAAAACGATATTTATATGTATATCGTTTTACGGTCGCATGTATAATGTACGCATCTATAGGACGGGTTGTACGGGTATCGTGTACGTAAACGACAGTTTAAAGGAAATAAGAAGCGTCGATAATGGGCCGCGTAGAATATTCGGCGTTTTACCGCGATAAAATATTTAAAGGCGCGTTTTGAATTTTACGTCTAGTCTTCGATTGTCGTCGTAAGACGAACAATTTTTGCCACTGTCGTGTGCGTACGCATATAATATACGACCCTATCGTAAATCTCCGATGACGTACACAGATATACGTAATATATATATGCTCGTGGCTTACGAATAAGGAAATTGTGTATACGTTGGTGGGGAAGGCACGCGTGCTATATATCATTACGTATTAAAGTATATAATTAAATTGAGGTAGATTTATATTATATATAGCGTAATTAAAATCTATTTATAATTTGTTTTTGTGTGTTTATATACGTACAGCTAAATTAATTTAAAAAAATAAAAAGACGCGTATATATATTATCGAATTGGAAAAATGTTATAGCGTTTATAAAATACAATCAAAGCTGAGCAGTAACTAATTACCAACTTATAAAGATAAATAACTTTATAAATTTTAAGTTACGTTTTTTTCTTTAATAGTTTGTTATTAACCCGTTATTACTTTTGGTTAATTTATCATTAACTTAACGCGATATTTACTTTTTGATGGTTCAAAAAGATAATTTTTTGGTTAAATATTTAACAATTCTACAAATATTTTACTTCAAAGTTCATTTCAATAAATAATAAATGTTATGTTAATTCAAACGTTTATATATTCGTTTATTTTAATTTATAATAGATATTAAATGTAAAATAATTACGGATAGTAAATTTTATCGATAATCGAAATATTTTTAAAAACTTATCCTACATAATATTAAACAATATATATATATATATATATATATATATATATATATAAAGTAACGAAAAACAAAATTAACTTAATTAATAATTAAACCGATTTACTTTTTTTCTACGAATAACTAATACATAATAGGTAATTTTTTTTTGTAATAGTAACTTATAATTTAATTCAGTTATTAAAAAAAACGAGAAATAATTGTATACTGAATCAGCTATTGAAATTAAGTAACTAGTCCCAACTGTGTATATAATGTACACAAGTCGTCAGCGACCGATATTTAAAAAAAAATTGTTGGCTTTTTTTCACCATAGCGACGTCGTATTCACCGTGATTGTTCAATATAAAACACGCCATATATTTTATACCATTCCACTAGCGTGAACGTGACTATATTGTATAGAATACACAGCGCCGAAGAAGTTGTTGTCATGTAGAGCTCCACGGTTGTCGCGAGGTTGCGCTAGACATGGATATGCGTATCAGGGGAGGTGTGTTGAAATTATTTTATTAGGATAATCGCGTCTTCGGTAGCGAATTGCGTAGGTTAATTGTACTGCCAGTAATATTTGCTTAGAATTAATAAACTCCCAGGGTACGAAATTCACCAAGTTTAATTATACCGGGAATTTTATATCGACGATTGGAATCTGTTTATATTGATTCAAAACAATATCGGCGTCTGATACCGAAAAGTATTTTACGCGTCTACTAATACATTACCTAATTAATAATTATTACGCGTGAATTTTTAAAAAAAATTTTTTCAATAAGTTTCGAATATATCGTATACACAATTTAGTCGCAAAATTAAAGATCGATAACATGTTCTTCGCGTATTATGTTCGTGAAATATATTATAACCAACGTATACATTATTATTTAATATTTTGACTAATGAACATATAGTCTACCCCAATTTTCTTTTTATCCACTTGTTATCTACAAAGAGTTCGATTTAACGTCATTTTGTAACATAATAACTACTGATGCACGAAATCATGGGGAGTCACCATAATACTGACTTATATCACGCACTCACCACATAAAATCATCAGCTACGATGCAGTCCAAAAACGTCCTCTGAACGTTAAATAAAATGTATACAAACACGATTCTTCTTTCTCTCGGGAGCGGTTTTAGTGTGAGCTTTCCACTTTCTATTACCGCGTAGGAGCCACCCGAGAAGAGTGGCTTACCTCTGGCGCTCTGTGGTTTTTCTTCACCGTCGTCACCGATTGTCGTTGACGTGAAACATCTTTAAAATCGCGTCGAAACACACACATGGGTACCACGTCAGAAAAGTGTACCATAACGAAAAGATCTCACTTTAATAGTTACGAAACTAATTATAGTCTTCGAAACATAAAACCGAAGTCATTATTTGCCTTATATAGTCAACTCGTTGTTGCGATTTTGGGTGCGCGTCGTTGTCTGGTTATATGACATGGAGGGACACTGTGCGGAATGACCGAAACCTACGATTCTCGTTTTTATTCAGTATAATTCAGGATCGAATTATATTTTTTGATTTGAAACTTTATAAACGCACGAACTTTGGTGCGTTTAAAGGGTTCGTTTAGACCGATCAATTCAAATACAAATAAGCGTAATTTGTACAATATTTATAGGTAAAAAATAACCAGGAAGTGTACCTAAAATTATAAAAATTCAATACGTCAGCTCGTGGCAAGAGCCAGCCGGGTAATATGAATGAAAAGTGTATTTTCATACCAGGCGCGGATTTGTACGTTATTTCGTTTGCGTTCTACGATCGTGTGGCACATTTAATTTTCAGCTTGCCCTCGTATAATGACGTCCGGACTTTGTTTTTTTTTTTTGTTCGTTTATAAAATAAACGTACAATCGGTGTACGTTGCATCCGATCATCGAAACGTACGTACGCTATTAACATTTAAATTCCGTTTTTCTAGTAAAATATTTGAACATAAATATTGCGGTTAAACGACGTTCAACGAACTCTGGTGTCGAAATCGCTAAAACAAAAGAAACCGAACCGCCGACTTCGTGAATGAATTAATAGAATTGCGAACGAGAGGAGACGACGCGTCATCCATCCCTGTGTCTGTGTTCGTAAAAAAAAGATATAACCGAATATAATTCTGATACTGTGTGTGTGTGTACACACGAGGGCTGTTTAAAAAATAATAATAGAAAAAAATCTTCCAAATCTACACGCTCTTTAAGCGTGATATTACTTAGTGTAATATCAGTAAACCTATTTCTTCACACGCGTGCGCACACACACACACACACACACACACACACGCTTTCAGTACTATAGAATATATCGGTCGGGGGGAAATACATGGCGTACGGTGTACGTTTAGTTATATAATATAGGTGGTATTATTTCGGTTGTACGGACGTTGGTAAACCGACGCGGTATTTTCGGATAGTAAACACGAAAGGAAAAGCAAAACCAATTTAATATTCCGATTACAAACATTTTATTAAGACAGTCGTGTTTGGGTTTTTACAAAAATAGACATTGTACACGTGGTACAGATGGGGGGGGGGGGGTTAAACGAGCGTTTTGTCTCGTAAGCGCAACACCAAAATGCGTACCCAAAACGTCTCGCTCGGTCCGCATGTGATTGATCGAACCCTCTCCCCCGTCACTGGACGGTTGTTGTTCGGCTAGAACGCCAATTTCTTCATCAACAGGTACACGCATTGGTCCACTTCGAACCCGTGCAAATTGTTCGGGTCGCCCAACAGTCGCATCAACAAGCCACCGAACGATACGTACGCGGCGCTACGACAGAAATACAAACACCGAAATGTATTCGGACGATAAAAATATTTGTAACGGTAGTAAACCGGTTTAAGAAGCGCGGGCGCGCAGTTTCTGTTGGCGGCCAAGGTTAGGTTAGGTTGATGAGCGTGGGTGTGGGATTGACGGGTGTGTGGGTTACCATCGCTGAAAGGGTTACGTTAGGTTGATGGACGTGTGTGTGGGTTACCATTATTGAAAGGGTTAGGTTATGATGGCCGAAAGTCGTATATTGAATAAACCGAGAGCGGCCGGGCGGGCGACATTATTAAATAATCGACGAAAATTACTTAACCGATAACCTAACCGTGGACATGGCTCCATAGTTAACACTGTACAGCGCTAGTTGCCCGCGTCGGAAACAAACAAAACTGTTTGGTTAGGTTCAGGCTTTTGACGTCGTCGTAGACGCAGGAGGTGGTAATAGTGGTGGGCTAATAAATCGGGGAAGAATAATCGTTTTTATTTTTGTATAGGACGATGTTTGTGATGCTGTCTCCGGGGACTGTCCTGATTGTCCACTCCACTCGTGTGTTAGCTTTAGAGCTATCTGAACGAATATGGCTGCCCCGTGGAATGTCCTGTCACCGCGCGCCACCATTGACGCGATAGTTCTTAAGAAGTGTTCGTTATTTCGAGAGTTATCGTAAATTAAAAGTTTGACGTACGTGGTAGCTCACGTTGCTCGCTTTTTTCATTCAGGGTGATCGTTATTGTGACGACGACTCACTGGTCCGAAGGTACTGGCTTTAGACATTCCGGGCCAGTGAGTGTGTTGCCGATAACGTGTTAGGTGGTGTGCGCGCTCGGTAAAAATAAACCGACGAAACGGTAATTTTTCGGCGCTCGGGTAAGGCGGTCGTGTTTGATGTTTCTAGTTTTCCGTTTCGGGGTGCGCGACAGTTGTTATCGTTATTGTCGAGCGCCGGTAATATCGACGACGGTTTTCGTACAAAAACAATTCGTCGATATAAAATACGCGCGTGTCATCATCGTCCATCGCGTCGTCGGTATTTGTCGTATTCGCGTTTTATGACGTAGTCGGGGGGGGGGTACCCGGGAGGTTTAGCGGCGATAGTGCGCCGTTGATTTATGACGGATAATCGTAGAGTTACGTTTAGGATTACGATCGAGATAGTCTACGCGGTACACTTAAGCCGGTAATTAACGAACAACGCGAATCGACCGGTCGGATATATTGATACAACACGTACACGCGTTAACCCGTACAATGTTTAACGGGAAATTACGACGGGTGAGGGGGTCGGTTATTTTCCCGCGACGTTTCGAAATATCGTTCGGGCGCACCCACGCGGGTGTAGGACAGCAGCAGCAGCAGCAGCTTCACAGGTGTTCGTCGAACGTGACCGGACGCCCAGTGGAATGTGCTTAGTGGCCGTGAGTATCGTATCAAATGTATACACAACCAGCTAATCACACTGCCATTGCGCGAGAATCCGGTAGGAAAATCGACATCCCGGCGTACGCGAATTGAACGATAAACGTCTATACACAAAACAACGTGTATAATCGATAATACAAGTTTTCCCGGCACAATTCGCTTATTGCTACGCGCGCGCTATAACGCACAGGCCATACATAGTTTGCGCAACAAACTACGAGAAATAGACCGTTTTAAATACCAAACGCGTCCTTCCGTCCGGCAATTCGCGTACATAGATAGTGTTCGAACGTTTCTAAACACGTTATCGACTATTATACTTGTTCCGCGTCGGGGGAGAATTCCAACGAGGCTGAGACGTGAGTGTCTGGTACGAGACCAACTTATGTGATGTTGTGTATGATTCACAGTGTCGGGTCGTGGACATAGAGCGGAGAGAACGAATGTAGCCGAGATGAAAATGCTTAGACGGACGCGTGGCGTGGATTATGGATAAGACGTGTTTGGTCGTGGTATGATGAGGGAAGAAGATTCGAATGCGGCAAGAACGGTTACGGAATTGAGCGTGGAAGGAAGAAGTTGACGACCGTTAAAAGAAGCGGGTGGAACGTGATCGAGTGTGATACGAGGACACGTGTATGTGTGTAAACGATGTGGGAGATCGGGTAAAGTGGGGGTTGAGGATCAAGGTGGCTGCCGACCCCGAACAGTTGGGAATAAAGAAGAAGACTTAAGACGATAATAATTAACGAACGTATACACGTGCACGCTACAGCGATCGAAAGTGACTGGATGTACAGCCGTCAAAAGTGATCGGACCTACACTCCGCCGATCGAACGTGACGGATCCACGACGTTTCGAAACATATGATATGGACCCCGCGTGTGAATACGTACGTACACGTGCGGCAATAGCACCGAAAGACGACTACTTCGCGTTGTCGGCGCACGTGGCCAATTCAAAAGCGCCGACCAAGGGTATAACGGCTCGTACGTACGGCACATTCGCGTATGGCGCGAACCCAATGATAATAATAGGTGGAATCTTTTCCTTAAATTCCTTAAAAGTCGTCTCCGTTTCGAAACTCGCCGCCGCTCTCCTATTATGTGTGTATTGGTTGTTAGACAGGGTATCGTCCGCGGATATTTTCGAATAACCGCGACCGTACACGGAGAATTCGTTCTCCCATTTTTCGTTTGTTCGTTGAATACGGTATGAGAGAGAGCAGTACACTTCGGGGCAAGAGGGCCGGCCGTCGTTTATTTGTTTACGAAACGCGACAACCCGTAAACAACGATATTCTTTGACGGGACTATGTACCGCCGTACAACTCTGTCGTCCCTTATGATACGTCGTATCGTTCGAGTCGACAAACATTTAACGTACTTAAGAAAACAAACGCGGGCGGGACGTGTGGGCCGACTTTCGTTCTCCCTGACTGTTATAATTCGTATTTTTTTCTCCCCGTTTAAATTTCGCGACCGTAGTAATTCGCCAAAGGGGGTGGCGGCGATTTTGTTGTCCTTTATTCCCGAATACAACGGCAGTATCGACAAATTCCTAACGTTCCGCGCACACTTGTCTTCTAAACACGCGCGCTACTACCGAGCCGACCGCGTTGTGTCCATAAAACGTGAATTTCGTCTTTTTACTACCGCCGTACGACCTATACGAGACTACCTGACGACAACTGGCGTGTTCGTCGGCAAATTTCCGGAGTCTGGCGAAAGTTAATATTCGTACACGGGCGACAACGACGACCAGTGGGCGTACTTAGACCAGAATTTCGGGCGGGGAGGTTAATAATTTAAACGAGTAAATCCCGACGACCCTGACGAAAAAGGACACGTTGTAAACGGATTATTCGTTTTTTGTTAACGAACGCGTTATATTATAGCGTGTATCGAAGTTTAAAAATATTTTAGTTTTTCGTTATTATCGACTAAACATATAGGTCTCGTTAGGAATTCGTTTTTCCTAAAAATTTTCGGGCGGGGCTTTATCTCTCCCACTCCCGTTAGTACGCCCCTACGACAATTATCGATTATTGTTATCGAGCGTTCGGGTACGTAGTAACGCGTAAATTGTTTTATTATTATTATTTATACGCGATTGCGTTACGAAATCTGTACTTCGGACGACGAACACACCCGCCCGCCCCGGTAAGTCGAAATTAATTTGCGCGCCGTCCCGTTATTCTCGAAAATTACCGGCGAAAAAACCCGAGGGCCACGTACGTGATATATAGACACGGGCGCGCGATAAAACTATCGCGCCCGATTCGGCGGGAATCGTGCGCGGCTTATAAAAGCGACCGCCGCTCGACGAGTACGCGTTATATACATATTTACTCGGATCGATCCGTGTCGGTCGTCGAATTTTGTTTACGAACGTTCGACTTACACACTATCCCCGCCGACAAAAAACACGTATTCTATTATTGTACGTTGTAAACGGGGCGCGCGCCACGTCAATCCGAATAGCGGATCGTGTGTCGGGTGGTTTTGTTCGTGCACGTGTGCCGCCCCGTATACGTTTACAGTTTTCGCCTACTCTCTACTACCCTCCCCCTGCCCGGCGTAGTACAAATAACGACGTCGCGTGCGTTCGCGTGATTTCGTGCGGCGTCTCCGCGCCGGTATAACCTCGACACACACACACGCGCGCGCGGTCGGATAGGAAATGAAAAAAAAAAAACGGTCGGTTTAAACACCGGCGGTGGTGGTGATGGCACGACGAGGTTATATTGTACTTAGACGCGTTAGCGCCTCTCCGATATATTTATAATAATATCGAAATACGCGTTTTTCTAGCTCAACAAAAGTCAAGGTTACCGGGGGGGGGGGTTTATTCGTAAACTTCGTTACCTCATTACCGAATACGCGGTAGAATGCGATCGTTTTAATTTTTTCGTCCATTATACATAAATCATAAACGTATTCGAATTCGGAATTTACGGGCGGCGTCGTAAAACACGTACGCGGACAACGTTCTATTTGTCGTTACGAGTAAATTCGCGAATGCGATCGTTAAAGTCTACGGAAACACGTCCGTTGTCGATACGATTACCGAAACGCGTTACTGTTCGGTAGAGACGTGCCCCGGACGGCTGGGGGGGGGGATTGGATTACAATCGTGATGGGAGGTCGAAAGGAAGACGGAAAAAATTACGCGATCGTTGTTTTAGCGGCTAGATAGAGCGACACGTTTACGACGATTACGGGAGAATATCGCGAATTAATTTTTTACCCCGAGCAGTTTTCCCAAAACTCCTAAGAACGTTTATTTACGTCCAAATCCCGAACAAAACAAAACCCACTCCCGTCGATTCGAATTCGTCGAACAGGCCAAATGCCCCTCCGGGCCTACCAAGCGCACCGTTGACGACCAGTTTCGTATATTACACATTACGGCGTGTACGGTACACTTGCCTCCATTCGTTCTTCCTATATGTTTACGTTAGTTTATGTACACTGCCGCTAGCCACGAATCGAGTGGCGATCATTTCGGCCGAGTCACGGAAGATTTCGCTTACCGACGTATTTACGCGTTTCGTATCTATTTCTAAGGGTTTATCGTTTAACAGACCATCGGGTACCCACTGATTTACGATTATTATTATTTTATAATACGGACGCGCGTAACAGACCATTCTCCGGCACTCGATTAGTCGATATTTTACGAATTGCAAAGGCGAACGGCCGGGCAAACGCGGTCTGTTTAACGTTGTTAATCGTAATCGTGTCTAGTTTCTTCTCGAGCGTAAAAAATAAACAGCCGACACACGTCGAAAATACACACACGCCGATGTATATACACAAATACCGAGCGTTTTTTGTATCGGATTAATTACCGACAAAACGGCCGAGTTAAATTCAATTTTACGAATTTAATCGCAGAGGGGTAGGATAGAGGACACCTCCCTATATTCTAGACGAAAAAAATACAAAAAACGACGTCGTAACGCCCGGAAAACGTATTATAAAAGACGAAAAAAACGTCGGATAGTTTCGCCACACATTCGGAACATATAAAACGCTCCCGTTCCTTTATAAACGTGTATATACAGAGTGTTCCACGGGGATGTGACAAATACGATAATTTCTGTTCGATATTTTTCGATAATGATTATAACAGGTCCGTACTGTACAGTTAAGGTATTTCGGATTCGTTTTAAAACCCGAAATTAGATTTTGTACGTAAACGGCCGTTTTACGGATTGAAAAAAACATCGGCGGGCGGGTAAGGGCAATTTCGCGAAATCGACAAAGAACGTCGATTCCGTTTATTTATGGCGCGACGCGTACTATAGAGAACTCTGGGGGTTGATACTGATCACGTTACTCCACGCTCGTTCGGCCAGAAGAACGCGTCGACGCGTGTTGTCGTCGTACACAATTTCAAATTCAACGACGAGTACGCGTGTTCGATAAGCGTTTATGTACGGGTAACAACGTTTACGAACCCGAAATCGATACGTAAAATCGGATTCACCGACGGAAACGAATTTTCCGTTTAAAAATAAGTCTTAAACCTATCGGTTCTATCCGAATCTCGGATCATAATCCGAAATGTACGTAGCGAGAGGTTCCAGTAAAAAAAAAACGTTACACCCAACAACGAACGCGACCAAAACGATGGCGTTTGTCGGACGTCCGTCAGACACCCTATGTGTATATATACACACACACACACGCAACTATATTCGTATAATAGGCGTGTAAACGACCGTATAATTACTATCGGAGCAGAGGTCGACCTATCTCACACACCCGTGTACGTTTATAAACGTCGTCGTAATATAAATTGTCCGTTATTAAAAACGCCGGGCCGCCGTTACAGAGTAGCGGGGCGCGTTTACTCGTTTTCGTGTACGATTGTACGCACGACGATGACCCTGCGCGCTCGGTTAGAGTCAATATATAGACGAAGAACCGCCGGGCGCGTATTGGCGGCAACCCGATAAGGACGACACGTGGGGTTAGGTCGTTGGTTATATTAGACGGGCCGTAAAAATTGACGTTAAGTAGTAGTCCGGTCGTCGGCGGGCTAATTGACGAACACGGGCGAGCCGTATAATTGGCGGCGTACCGGACGAACGCGCCATTTCGATTGGTCGACGCGAGAAAAGTGTCACGACCTCGCGTAATTGGCCAATATTATTTATTCCCCTCCGCCCGGGCCGGTCGGTTAATAACGAACGTCGGACACGCTGGAGAATATTAATTTCACGTTTTAAGCGTCCGCGAGCGTCGTTACAATTTGAAAAACCGACGAAACACGCGACGACAATGGCGGAAATCTTACGATAAAACGCGTCCGACGTTTCGGCGAAGTATATTACGGACGCGGTGGTTTACGTGTGTCGTGCGGGCCTCATGCACGTTGCTACCGTAGCCGCGGCGTGCGGACGTGTCCGACACAGTCCGGACGATAATAATAATTAAGCTCGTTAACGAATATTACGACGGTTGTGTCGTCGTACGTATTTATTTCGAGCGCTACGTCGAACAACGACGACACACTGTGGCCACTTCAAGCGTAATGAACGGACACGAGTACGGCGGCGGCACCGTCGTACGGATATAGCTCGAGAGCGAAAACCGGATTCGGACGTCGCCGGAATTATTGAGATATCTCGTATTTGTATAAAAAATATTACGGGCGAGAAAAACGAACGGCGTGCGATAATAATGCACGGTCGCGAACGGACGGACGTTCGTAATATTCGTTTGTACACGAACGACGTGCTGTCGTTTATTATAAACTTCGTACACCGTCGTCGGCGAGGGCGGCGACTTTTGAAAACGAACGGCGGCGGCGTAATTTATATATCTAAACGTTATTCGGCTACGCGACACCGGCACGACGAATAAAAATAGACCGACCCAGTTGTTCGCGGACGAGACCGAACACGCGTAAACGCGCGCCCGACGTTTTACAATTATTAGTGTTACGATAAAACACCTCCGGTGAAGGATTAGCCAAATTCCGGGCAATTGAACACGCTCGTCGACGACGCGTTACGACAATTAACGCGCGCGCCGTATATACTATTTATTACATACGTATTTAAAAACCACACGGTACTACCTTATAAGCGTCAGTAAAAAGGTATTTATAACGTTTCGCCTCAAGTATATATATATAAAAATTTACAAAATAAGTACATAATTACGCGATAATGATAATAATAATTACAATTATAATAATAATATTAATAATAATAATAATAATTATTATAATATCAATAATAATAATATTAATAATAAAAATAAAAAAAAAATAATAATAATAATAATAATAATAATAATAATATTAATATTAATAATAACGGTAATAATTATAATAATAAAAATAATATTAATAATAACGATAATAATAATAATATTATTATTAATAATAACGATAATTATGATAATAATTATAATGAATCGTAATAGTGTCACGTGTAATATTGCGTAACAACTGTATATGATTGGGGCCGGATTCACGGTGAGCGTTCGTGTCCGGGGGGCCTCGTATATTCTCGGAGCATAACGAACAAAAGTAAAAATATTCGTTTATTTTCTTTCGTAGACATTTTCGAAAATCGTCGGAATTTACGAACGTCGCGACGGAAACGCAAACAATCGGTATGATTCGTTCGGTTTCTCGCGATTTCGTCCGTTCGAATATAAGCGACGTTTAAACGCGACAAATCGAAAGAGTAATATCTCTCAGTTACGTAAAAGACGGTAACGTTGTAATCGATTTATTCGAATAAACACGTCCGGCGCGCTATGGGAGCATTTTCGGACCGAAAGAAGTCTAAATCCGACCCCGCTATACGTTACACACGCGTAAAAATAATAATAATACGGACGCGATAAAATCGGTTGTCCGATAGAATACACACACACACACACTGCGCAGAGTGAACGAGAGAGTTATATGGACGGACAGATAGAGAAAAGGCGCCGAAGTGTCGTACCAGATAGTGCATTTACATGATTTTAGAACAGAGCAAACTATACGTCCATGTCAAAAACACTTCTGGTACGGTCTTCGAGCACCCTTGAAACGACCAAAACGACGGTGGGTGATGATGGCGGCGGCGGCGTTCGGACCAGACGTGTGGTGGTGGTGGTGGTTCGAAGTGAGACGAAAAGGGGCCGCCGCGGAACGGAATAAAAACTGACCCGGAACGGACTGAGGGGACGACGGCGGCACGTTCGCGAACAACGACCGACCGCGGATGGGCGCACGCGTCACGCCACGACGACCCGTAGTACACCGACTGAATTCGCGACGTCGTCGGCCGTCGGAAACGTTCTGACGGTATCAGCGGCGGCGAGCACGCGCCCGATCGACGACGACGGCGGTTGTGTGTTACGACGCGACCGCGGTAGAGGTGCCGGGGTGGTTACACACGGTGGGCGCGAGCCAAACCGCGCGTACTCGCGACGACGACGTCGCGCAATTATCTACCGGTGGGGCGACGGGAACGACGACGACCTACACGCGCCTTTACGTACATGCCCCCTCCCCCCCGCGGGATATTTCGAGAACACGACGTACATAGGCGTCCCGTAATACTTAGGCAACCTGGCCAAAAGTACGTTAGGTTAAGCGCACGGATTCGTATTTGCGGGCGCTATCGGACGCCGTTGCGGCGGTTACCCGAACGGGCCGGCTAAAAATTACGTCGCGCGAGTATACTACGCGACCCGGTCGGCTAATGGTTCGATTCGAAGATACGACACCGTCGATTTAAACGAAACACTTCCGGCAAACCGAAGGCAATCCCGACCATATTTTATTGTCGCGTCGTACAATAAATACTGCGCGCCGCACCCTTCGTCCCGAATAACTTCGCGGTAAATTTCCGTCCATTTGACGAGCGACTTTTCGGGTCGTTCGCGTAAAACGCCCTTCGCGTCTATTCCACCGCAGTCGTGTTCCGATCGAACAGGCACCACGTTTTCCCCAAATTCGGATACACGAACCGATCACGAATTTCTCTAGATCGAATTCCGGGAGGGGAGCGCGATTTCGTACGTACGTTACTCAAATTGAATGAAATATAACGGCGTCGTCTTAGTTAGCTAAATGGTTACATTTGGTAACTGTCGTCGTATATACGCATATGGACGGAGTTTCTAGAAGCATTCTATTCTTGTTCGTTCTAAGGTGTGTAGACTGTCGAAGGCTGTCGCGGAATAAATAGACGCCGTTTTATACGAGTCGCGCGTTGTTCGTCCGTATTTTCCTCAGCTTTTAATAAACGTCCCGTTCTGGAGGCTTTCCCGTTCTAATTTGTTTAAAAAAAAACCGCCCGTTCTCTTCGGGACAATTTAGTTTCCATTCGATTTCGGCCGCCTCTCGTATTCAAATTCGTCCCGGTCCGTCGGTCGACAAAATCGATTATTATTACGGTGCACACTGTCCGGAGGAACGTTTTAAACGCCCGTGGAAAATTCGCGTACACATTTCGCGGGTCGATAAAAGCGGAAACATTCGCGTGAACAATAATCGTCGGTGTATAGATTTTAAAACGGTCGGAATATGTACGCGGGACGTACTAGCCCCGATACATTTCGGTTGGACGCGCCAAATGCGAAACGACGCTAATTGCCGTGTTCGTTCCGGCAATAGCTTAGAAGCGTCGTGTTTCCGTTTGGAAAAATCCGACAAAATTGACCGTAGAATGGCCGTTCTTAACTCCCGTAACGTTAAGGACGAAATTTCCAGCAACGTCTTCGTTAACGTGTATATTATCGGCAGGGGACGCCGCGCACAACTCGGGGTAAGGATAATTGTCCCTTGTCCGTCTTCGCGCGACGATATATTCCTACCGGCGTACCGGGTCGCGATAATTTCCGAATTCTATTTCCTACCGATATTTCCTTCTCCTCTCCCCCTCCCACCGGTCTCGTCACGTCGAGGACCGCGTAATTATTGCTTTCGTTACGCGGCGTTGTTATTGAACAGCGGCCGGCACTAGTACTAACGCGTATTGCTAGACGACAAAGGTCCCAGCGCGAACACGTCGCGGCGACGATTATCGAACTGGCATTTACCTAGCGATCTATAATAATAGTCCGTTCAAATTAGATACGGGGAAACGACGACGAAGTTTGGCAACTGTCGCGACCGGCTATCAATAAACGTCCTAATCGAAACGAACGCGCGGCCCACTTGGCAAAAGGGTTAAAGTATGCGCGCGGTGGTGTAGTGCGTGTGTGTGTGTGTGTGTGTACACGACGGTCGACCTATACTATTACTATTCGGTTAGATTTATATATTCACCTGTCTCGTTTTCCGCCTATTATTTGTTCGCGCGCAACGGATTTTCCGACAAGCCGGTGCATCGATGACGGCTGGATGAAGGAGTGTGTGGGGTAGTAGGGAAAGAACGAGAGACAGAAACGTGAGTAAATATATATTTTATATATATATATATATATATATATATATATATATATATATATATATACGAGCTACGGAAAATGCCGAGTAAACGAGGTGGAGAAACGTGGTGAGTAGAGAAGGGATTGAAGAGAGAGGCTACAATAAGTACGTATGACATATATATATATATATTCGTCGCAATGCACCACTGACCCAGTTCAGCCGTGGGGTTTCGTGCCACACGACTATAATATCTTGGCCCTTTCATACGGTCTCTTTCTCTCTCTCGTTCTTTCTCTGTCTTCTGCGGAGGCTTTCTTTTATTCGTTCGTCGTTATTATTATTATTATTATTATTTTCCGACCGTCTTATACTCGCGTTTTTTGCGCCGAATATCCCGTCGTACTCTCAACATCGCCTACTGCACGCGTTTCGTTTATGAATATTTAACGTTTTTTTTTTCGGGTCGACGGCGTTTATAAAATGAAAAAATACGTCTACACGTGTGTATACACATACACAAATACAATACAACCAAAAGGGGTATAATGGCACGGGGAGCGATATTAATTACGGTTAATTAATTATCGCGGGGCGAAAATATTCCTTTGTTCGATCACGTTCCGATTTCGTCGATTCAAGACGAATTATTATTATTCCTATTCTTTCCACGCGACGTTTATACAACGTAAAAGTACTAATACTTATAGGCGCGTCGATGACACGTCAAGTGGTCGCGGTTTTTTTATTTATTTCGGTTCGTACAAGTAGATGACGATAAATCTCAAGACCCAAATACGTCGATAAGATATTTAGAAAATACAATAAAATACTTTAGATATACGAACAACGATAGCGTGTTTATATTATATACAATTGTTAGCGCAAATACTACAAGTAGATAGATAACGAACGTTGTAATTGACGTTTAGGTAATAAACGTGAAAAACACGCCCGTATCGGAAATACGAATTTCAAAATGATTTTTATAAGTATCGTATCGTATATTAGTGTCGTTTCGATTCATTAAACGCGCGCAGTTTGCACCGCAATCCGTGAGATGAAAGGGGCGCGTTGCTGTTGTTCGTTTATCGATTACGAATATATTTGCGAATCGGTAAAACGGAATCTCGAATATCGAAATGTCGGTTAGAATCGTAACAGAAATCGGATACATTTAGCGCGCAATACTTAAATCGCGCGGCCGTAAAAATAAAAAAAAACCACGTCGTTTTACACCCCCCCCCCATTCCTCAGGTTATTGTACCGCCTCGGGACGCGGGCGTTGTATACGTGTATAGCCTTCGCGTTCAAATTGAAATCGACAACTTGAGAAACGTCCGACGACGACTGATGTTAATCCGTCGAGGCCTATTATAATAAACGCGAGTGTGTGTGTGTGTGTGTCGATAAGCCGTTAGAGTAACGCTGGGTGAAGACACACACACCACACCGACGCGAAAACGTTTACGTAACGTATAATTCGATATAATTATTCGGCAGTGGTGGTGGGGAACGACGAGGGGAACGCACGTTTCATTATGAAAGAGGAAAGGCGATTTCCGGCCAATAATATCTTTTGCGCTGGATCGCACGCACCAAAGCCCCTGAATTGCCTACTCAAAACGCCCTCAAAACACACCGTAGACATATATATATATAGTAGGTGTTTTATAAAGGGAATATGTCGTGCGCGTTTAATACGCCCGGTGTGGGGATTTATACTATTAAAACGTTACGCGTGGTTTCGAAACGATTGTCCGAAAAACGAGTGTTTTTCGTTTCGTACGCGCGATCGAAGATATTCAGAATACGTTCGAACGAGAATTATCCGTTTATAATACGCCTACGGGCGGCGTACACTGCGCCACTGTACACGGGCCGTAATCAACGCGGACGTGGAAGCCGCGAAATACGTTCGATTAAACGAGCAGCCGCCGCCCGTCGTTCGGTTCGGAGGACGGCGTGAGAGCAATCGATAACTCGATGTGTAACAAAACCGCGGGGGGATGACGAGGCGTTTACGTATAAATACATTATTACGAGCCGTTCGAAGTGAAACGAATCGTTCAAAAACGTACGTCGTCGCGATTAATACGGCCAACACGGAACGAAAAATTCGACCTACAGATAATCGACGACGACCAATACACACGGCAACCTTGAACCATATATATTTATAAAATATCATTCGCGCGACCCGTGATTGTGTACCATCGATCGTAAAATGCCGACACGGGTCTATGGCACGCCTAGTAGTTCGGCCTAAAACACACGTATAGCTGGGCGAACAAAATAATATAGGAACAATTTCATATCGTCCCCGTCCGTTATATTATTAAACTCGAACGTAATCGATACTTAATGTTAATATAAACGTACGGCATTTCTATTAATAACGATTCGAAACGCGCGTTCGGATCGGCTATAAAGTCGACTTACGCGTACGCGACGTAAACCGATTACCGAAATTGTCTCGATTTACGATATACTGAAAAAGGCGCCTTACAACGGCGTAATCAATTTCGAATATAAATGGCCGTTTTTGTTAGAGACCGTTTCCGTTATTTTACACGTCGCCTCTGATGTACGGTTTTACCATTTCACGGGCGCAAAAATTCGAATTTTACTCGGATTAGAAGCTACGTAAAATACGATACGGGACACGATATGTTATCGAATGTCGAACAATACAGTATCGAAGATTATATTATAAAATGTCGGAGTTTATCATCTCATTTCCGTTTAAATTACAAAATTGCAAATTCGAACCAAGTTATTTTCTTAACGTTTTAAGTTAAAAAACGTAAACAATTTCCACTTATATTTTTTGTACCAACTTCGTTCGAGTGGAAAACAATTTCGCTCAGTCTTGATTATAGTCTAAACGTTCTGGAAAACAAAATTCTGTCACAAAATTCAAAAACGTCTCGCCGTAAAGAACAACGGCGAATTCGCGGCCATGTTAAATTTTTTCGCATTCAATTTGAATACGACCATAACGAAACAATTTGTTATTTTTATTAAAATAATCGTTTAAATAAAAATACTCGATGTACTTACACCATGACGGTATTATAAAAACAATATAAGCTATTTTATCGCGAACAAATAAAATAAAAATACGCGATAAAGCTAAAACGGGAAAACATTTTACGCACCTACTATACAATTATTATAGTTACAATTACGTCGATAAACATTTTTATTGGAATTTGTTCTACGATCGAGAGTATAGACCTTGCATATAGACTATTATTATTGTTTATCAATAAAAGGGGAAATATTTAACGATTCTAAACAAATATATTACAAAAAGTGAATAGGAGGTTTAATGCCTGTGGTAGGCGAGTTATTTTCTAATTATTACGAAATATATTTTGTACGTCGATGATGCAACGTATTGGATCCGTTTGATTATTCCGAATCGTATATACTTAGAAGCGTTCGACGATAAACTCACGGTTTACAAGAATATCGTTGTTGGTTTTTTTTTTTGGAAATTACGAACTCGTCGGATGGTTGTATACGAGTCACGGGGGAAAATAATTTTTCATTTAGGATAACACGCGTATATAACTAATACGATTTACGGGACGACGTCGAGAGCGTGACAAAAAAATTACGAAAGACGGCGGCAATTATTTTTTTCCGTACGCGTACGAGAAACGGAACTTACGTTAGTCCGTTTTGGCACGAAATGTCGGATGTAAGACGGTGGGAGGGGGGAAGAGACAAGTCGTTTACCGACTTCTACTACCCGGCGCGGGTTCTCGTACACGACGCGAAACATTCCGATTGGAGTAGGGCCGATATGCGTGATATTAATTACAGCCCGTATCTTCTATCCGATTAACATGTTTTTCGAAAAGGTCGAACCTATTCGCCGCAACGGCGGGCCCGCGCCGTGTATACCGTACGGTGTTCGCGATTCATAGCCGTCGTCTAATCGTCGTACCATCGCACAAAGCTGGCGTGTACGAAATAATAATAACAGGCTTCCGGTACAATCTACAGCGTGTGTGTGTGTGTGTGTGTATGTCAACCGTAGTCGATACGAATCGATCGGTTCCGTATCGGGTGTGTATTACGTTACGACCCCGTCGGCGGGGCTTAAGTTGACGGCGATTTACAACGATCGTTTCGAATATAATTCGATCGTGGCGAACACAGCGCCGGTTTATATGCCGGCACGTACAACAATTACGCGTACTTTTTACTACGTACAAATACGAATATAATAATCGCACGCGGTATAATATAATATCGACAACGGAAACGCGAAATATCGAACGGAACGCGTACTTTTATTGGTCGTCTCTTACATTTGGGGGAACAACGCGATACAATAATAACGTGCGCGCCGCGACATTAAACGTAATTTCGATAATCCGGAATACGGGTGCCGCCGTCCGTGTGTCGGTCCTCCGAAGTAATTGTTCTGCGATGGGACTGAGATACCACCAGCTGTGTTCACTTTGATTTCATCGAATAAACATCGAAACAACATGACAAGTTAACACAGCGAGGTTCCCAGTCCCACACGACAGAAAAACGGCCGCGAAGAGTCGTCCGGCCAACTCGCCGTCGTACTGGCAGCGCGACCTGTCCGTCGGTCCGTGGTGGTGGCGGCGGCGATGTGCCTGCTGTTACCTACAGGTGGCGCTAAATATACCCGCTCGACTTTACGCTCTACTACTATGTACATAAAAAACTCCGGTGGCGTTAACAATTCCGCGGTCTATAATTTATCGTAATCCTAAAATACTACTATGGACTTACAGGAAGGGTGGGGGAGGGGAGCGCGACGAACAATATAGTTTTTGACGAATTTCAATTTGTCGTACCTTACGTATCATCTACTAGACCGTAAAAATACGACGAATCATCCCTAAAAAGACGGAATTTTTCTGGATAAAAAAAACGTCCTAGATAAACGAATTGAAAATGCTCGTAACGGGCAACATGTTCGTTTTTTCAGGACGGTCTTCTCGACCTGTTTCGTCGTATTACGTTACGACGAACCAACGTACACGATAAATACTCACAGTTTGTTTTTGTGCGATTCCTTCACCTTGTCGTCCCCTTCGATCCGAAAGATTTTGCCGTACATCACGTACTCAAAGCTGTCGGCCCGACTGCTATTCGACTCCATCTCTATTGGGTTCCATTCGCCCGAATCCGGCTGACCATCCTCGCGCAGCGTCGTGGCCAACACCAATCGAAATTTATCGCCTGAAAAACGGTTACGGTTCGTTCGCTATTAATGTGTTCGAAGCGCGACGATTCCGGGCAAATGCGGCGGATTCCTCCTCATATCTTTTTGTTTAGAATAAATTCCGGATAGAGGGATGGGAGGAGGCGGAGGAGGAAAAGCACGTTTTTCGATTTCCGAGTTTTTCTAAGTCGATCGAACCGACTATACTTACGCAGGTATATACACAACAGTCAGCACGCACACGACACACGTCTGCTTATAATAACCGGTCGGTTGGAAAAAAAAAATACTGGAGATGTAAAAACGAAACCGGTTCGAATTTTTTCTATACTTACTACCATAGGTGTAGAGTATATTATATATACACATACTAGTGGCTAGCACGATTAAAAAAAAGAAACATTACTCAATGCTCATAATTTTTGGAAATACTCTCGTACAGATTTATCTTCGTGACAACCAATATAATATCGGAATATACTAATATAATCGATTCCGGCGCGTGTATTAAATATTTATGTATAGTCACGCGCGTGTATTTATAGGCAACTTCACTACCCCGGGACGTGTTTGCGTAAATTAATTAATAATCGACGGCTACCACCTCCCCGACTATTGGAATTCGAGTGCGTTCCATTGCCCCACTCTATAATAATTGTTTCGGATAGTCGACAAAAATAAAACAAAGTCGGTAAACTGACGTCGTACAATCGTACCGCAAACGCGCGCGAATTATATACGAATGTGGTCGATGAATACAGTACACGTTATACGGTACTACTAAACGCCGACGTATTTGAAAAACTTCCGTTCGATTACTTAACCACAAACAATACGGCCATTAATGTAAAAATACTCGTAATTCGATTTCCATTCGATTAATTGGGTCGCGAGAATATTTTCGACAAAAAAAGCGATTAAACCTCAAAATAACACGTTTCTATAAGACCAATTAGACGCGCGCGTGTGTATATATATATAACATACCTTTCGTTTAAAATTTATATAACTGAAAACTTCGTTGTACGCGATTTCGATTTTTTTATAAAATGTTTTTTACTCGACGGTTAAATCAATTATTCGGAATAACGTTTCGATTGTACGCAGCGTACTTACAGGGCGGATTGAATATGGAGGTCAACCCACAATTGTGCAAAAAATCAATATTTCGCGTGTTACACTTTATGTAAAACATTAACAAAATTAATTCGCGATTATCGCGACAAAATAAATATATTTTGAAACAGAATGAAAAACATAATAGAAACACGACGCATATCCGCGTTAGATATCGTTTTATACGCTATTTTCAATTATTAATCGGTGTTGATACTTCCAATAAAAATTACGACGAAAACTACAATTTATCAGACTATAAATTATATATACGTATATTGACGAATGGTTTTAACAATAAATAAAATTTTTTTATCGTTTATAAATAATTACATTATCGGGCCCATAGGTCGTTGCAGAAATATCTAAAAACGTATAATAATATGTTGAAAAAACGTACGAATGTACGTATTTTTATCGATGTATAGGCTCTTGTGTTCGAAATTTGTCGTAGTGACGACGAATCGATTCAATTGACGAAAATTATAATATTTCTTTCAAAATCCAAACGACGAACGAGCAAATAACGTGTCGATAAAACAAAAGCCGGTCTACATATATACGTACGAGTATAAATTGATTTTTTAATTTATCGCCCACGCGGTCGTCGTATATAATTATAATACCGTATCCTATAATAGATACTTTATAATACGCCATAGTTATAGCGACGCGACGGCCATCCACGGCGTCGACGTTTATTAAAAGTTCGTAGTTACTATGATCGGTCACTATAAACTTAATATTTTAAGCGCGTACGTTTCGAACGGCGTCAGGTTAAAACAGACGAGATAACGACCGTTTCACACCTGCTAATACGCGTATTATTACGACGAAAATACATTGTCTAATCGCTTTTTAAAACAAATATAAACACAGCGCACAATACGTATATACTCTTCCCTTCCGACGTTCACGTAGAACGCCGTCTCAACGCTACCGGACAAACTAGTAGAGAATCGACCAAGACGAGGGGTTCGCGAGACAAAACCGTCGACGTATCGTTTCGCTATCGAAATTATATAAACTATATCGTTTTCTATTAACTAACCGATTTAATTGATTTTCGATCGACCAACTTTTCACGTAGCTAAGTAGGACCGACACGAGAAGAAAAACACCTGGTAGTTAAGTTACGTTGTTCGTCGAATATTACGACGATTACCGTAAATTCCAACTTGTACGGAAATATCGACCGCTCGTCCAGCCTTGCGAATCGCGTAATATTATAATCATCATCATAGACGCCGCGCCGTTATACCGCGAACACGTTCCGTTACGTTATATTTATTATTTAAATAGGTGAAAAAAAACCAACGTCGTCATTAGGCCACGGACGAGCTTCGTAATATTATACCGGACTGTTACCGCTGACCGCGAGACGACGGTTAACGCGGATATTTATGACTTCGATCGTGCGAATATAGGCGTGTTATATGGACTACTTTTGGTGGTCGAATATGACGAAAAAAGAAACTAAAAAAAAAAACGAGTATCGATTATAAACTGAAATTACTCCACCGTTCGATCGAGTTATTTATTATAATTTATTGCCGGAGTTCCGTTGTTTTGTCGGTGACGGGCGTGTCACAAGGATCACTGTGTGGGCAACAGCCCCTACCCGAAATTTCGGAAATTAGTTTTAAACTGACCATTTTCGTTATCCGAAAATATGAACGAAAAACGTAACGCTTCGACTTATATTTCATACCTCACTTATAATCGCGATTGTGCGGTAGTAGTTAATGATAATTTACGATTACTCGGGTAAATTAAATAATTTAATTTAAATTAAATACTTATGAAAAAAAAAAACGGAAAAACGCGCGTTCGTTCATCAATACTTGTGCGCGGATGTTTAATGAAAGTCACAAGTTATTACGGTGAAATCGATAAATAGTATCCCAAATACTTCGCGTTACGTTTTTGTGAATACAACGCGTTAACTTTAAACGGCGGTATATTAACGAAATTTAATGTTGCCCGAAGAGCGACGCGATTTTTCTGAACACGGTTTTTACAGTCTAGCGTGGGCGTTTCTTTTTATAGACGTAATATAATGACTCACGAGCGTCGGATTATAAAAAGAGACACGCAGTAATATACTTCTATTTCTAAATAAACGGGGGGAGGGTTTATTTTTAAAAATAATAATTTTTAACTTTCGAAGGAATTAGCGAAATAAATATAAGTAACTTATAACTTGTCTAAACGAGTAAAAACAATTAGTTTACAACACTGGCGCGGCCTTGACGATTGAATTATAGTTTTCGAAAATATTCTCTACCGCGTATTAAGTTTTAGATATTTTCGTTTTTTTTTTTAGAAATATAGCCAAGATTTAGGAATGTCGAATTCGTATAGAATCTTAATACGTCCACGCCTTTATCCCCTCTCCTCGCAAATAGAATTCCGACTTATTATTTTGACGTACCGCTAGTACGTTCGTTGTAATTATATACTTAACCGTGACCAGCGAAACGACGGCGGCGGACGCAGAGAGGGGCGCCGCGGACGGGAGGAGACGCGCCATGCAGTAACCGAACTGTGCACAGTACACGCGCGCGCACAACCTTGGCACTGAGAGAGTGGCCGCCGTGTCCGGGCGCGCGGGGCTCCGTTCTAACCTTGGCAATGAAAACGACGACGGTGGCGGCGACGGCGCGGCTGTTCGAGGGGGGAGTGAGTGGGAGTGTAAGAGAGGAGGAGGAGCTCGAACTCTAAAAATTGCGATGGAAACGCGGGGCGCCGCGACGCAGACGTCGGCCGGTTGGAAGGGTAACAACGGTGGGAACGTCGGTGGCGGCGGGATAGAAGCGAAAAACGGTCGGGCGGACCGGCGCGCCAGAGACCTGACACACTACGCCGAGTGTTGCGTCATTCGACGTTCGCGCGGCCCGGCAAGAACAGTTTCGCAGATAGTGGGGAGAGGGTCAAGGGGGAGGGCGGGAGTGGGAGGAATTCGAATCGATCCGACCGTGCACGGTCACGCCGCTGGGCGGCGGGACGGTACGGGCCGGGGAACAGGGAGGGACGACGCCACGCCACGCCGACAGCTGACGCGGCAACCTTGGATAATATTATTTTACTTTCGGACGCGCGGCGCAACGGTAGAACGAAAAAAACGTTCGCGAAAGCCGACACGACGATTTAAACGAACCCGATTGGGTAGTGTTTCGAATTTGCAATTCCGGGGATCCTCGGTAGTGTCCCCCTTCCACCTGTAAATGCCGGCAACTATTATCCACCGAACGGTCGACCGTATCGACGATTATATATTCTCGTAGAGCCAAGAACAGTATAAAATGGTTCGCGTTAAGTCGCGATCGACAACGTACGTTATACGTTCGTTTTCGTTAAAAGCAAATTCGAAATTTGTACGTTTTAACTTAAAAACAGGAAAACGATCGGTTGTCGATCTATTACCCTAACCGCGGTACATACAGTACACACATACTTTAAACTGACAAATTATTCCATTTATCGTACGGAGATTTTCCAACGAACGTTTAAATTTTCCAATTATATCGCGATTACTGCGCACTGTCGCTTCAAAAGCACCGGTTGCCATCGTACCACTCCGCGAAAACGATTTTTTTTCAAATTTTTTATCATGTTTTCTCTAAATTTTATGGACGTTTTCTTTCAGGCGTGGACGTTTATTGGCCTCTATATACTAATAACACTTCGTATTGACGAAACCAGAATTGTATTAAGCAAAGACATATTTTTCCCCGCGTTCGAGTATAACAACGAAACGATAAAAACATTATACATATATAGACTGTTGATTAGAAACGGAATTAGTTAAATGAATTATCGACCGTAATTACCATTTTACACCACGCGCCGTTATACTCCGGGGCAAGGATTATTTGAAACTATTAGTTTAAGTAAAAAGTCGCTGTTGAAAACGAAAGAAAACCGTAACTTCGTCGGATTACGAGATTTTTGAAAAAATACCTTAAGCGTCTCATGAACTACTTAAGTATTATTGAGCTGTTGTTGCCCCTATATGTCCGTAAATACGACGTGTACGCTTTTTATCACAATAGAACGGACAAGGAAAATTGCGAACAATTTGATTGTCACGATATATATCGGAAAAAAATGTATTTTTCTAAATAATTAGATTAATAACTCGAATAATAATTTGTAAACTATTAGCTCGTCTAAAACGGTAACTAGTTACATCGAAAGTTATTAAAACTTTTAAACTGGTTAACGCTCGTCACCTTTGGTCGTATTACTTTATATAATATATATATATACGAATTATATTTCAACATAATGTATATACACCGTACACATACAGTCTGTGTTTGACGTCTGTAGAAATGCGCGTACAATATAACAATTATCGGTGTGTTGTATTATATTTTACGTTGAGAATATTATTTGTTTTATCGAGAATGTCGAATACAGCGCGCGCGCGCGTACACACGCACGCGTATTATAAGCGAAAATTTTTTTTTGATTTTTGGCAACGGTTCAGTCACGAAATCGTTCGAACCGGAATAGTATAAAATCTACGCGATTTTATTTTTGGCTTCCCGTATACACGTTATTTCGTTTTAATACGCACAAGGGTGCTGGACATTAACGAGTAAAAACTGTTTAGTTAGAAATTATTACTGGGCATAAATACGAACGCGACGAGTTAATTATTCAAAATTACGCGGTTGAATTTGATTTAATAAAACATACCGTACAATCGCGTACTACGTATGTTTTTCCTTGTCGTTCTATTCTTGTGATAAAAAACCGTGTACGTTGTATTTGGGTAGGAAACAACTTGACAATATCGCGGAACGCGAGAAACGATAGTAATATACTTCTGATCAAATAAAGCATTTTCGCTCGACTCTTTCACTGATAACTCGAGTTTATTTCGACGAATTTTTTTTAATTAATTTGACTTAAACTAATTTCGAATAACACGCCCAACCTTAAATACGGGCGCACGCGAGAACGTACATATATCGGTGTGACATTTTCTCGAACAAAAAACAAAAAAAAAACAATTAACCGCGCTTAAATTATACGTGGATAATATACACCTATGAAAACAGAAACAGTTTGTTTTTTGTAATCACAATCACGTACGTAACCTTCCAAATAATCTAGTTTTAAAATGAATACATACATACATGTATGAGAGAGAGAGAGAAAACGTATCGTTTTACAATAATTTGAATTATTCATACAGGACAAATTATAAATCGTTAATACCAAATGACCACTTGCATTCGTCTTCTTTATTGCTTTATAGTTTACATTACTGCAGTATATGTAGAATCCACGATAAAAATAGTTAACTAATTACGGTTTATTTACATTCCGTCGACAGAAAAAACGGAATTTCACCAATTATCGAAATTGGTTCGTATGCTACGGACGAAGATACCGAGTTTCGAGAAACACTAAAAGTTCAAAAATAAACGACACGAGACGCGACGTACAGACGGTAATTTATAACGTATACCGTAAAATCCGACGTTCGCTAAAAATTAATTTTTCGCCGAGTTAATCGTTAATTATTTATACACTTTACACTCGTGCCCACGGAGCGCACGCGATATACCGCAGCGTAGTAACACGTTCGTAACGAAATTTTACGGTATTTTTTCGTTAAACTTTCACGTGCCAAAAATGTGTGTGGCACGACATCCACGTAATAATACAAGTCGTTTCAATTTGGCGATTCTGCCGAAACAAAACAAACGCGATGGGTTTTATAAATACGTCGACGAAAATCGGCAGAGGAAGAGAGATTTACGCGTATATTATCGAAAATGGCGTGCGCGTTGGACGCGTCGGCGTCGGGAGGATTATGGGCTTAATGATTTATTATTCGGTTCGAATCGGATAATCGAAACAGGAATTTTTGGCAGTGGCGTGTCGAGAAATTCCTCTTAAATGATTATATATAAATAAATATATATATATAAACGCGTATGATTATTATACAAACATCTGCTAGACGAGACGTGATTCAATCGTGTTTCCGAGTAAAAAAAAAGTATAAAAAATAAAATAAAATCGCCGAAAAGCACGACGTAACAACTCACAAACAAGCGTACGGCGATAATAGGAATATACACGCGTACAAATATATATATATACAGAGCGTTTGTTTTCGGAAAAAAATCCTGGTCTTAAAAACGTATAATGAAAATTGATCGTCGACTTTTTTCACGATTCGTCGAAATATATAAAAATAGCGACGGAATTGTCTGGTCACCTACGATGTTGTTTTCTCTGTTCTCTCGTACACCATCTCTCTACACGTGAACGAAATCGACGTTTTCGTCAAACTTTTTGTTTTTAGTAGCGAAAACGCCTTTTTAAAAAAAATTTACTTTTAATACCGTAGCGCAGGATTCGAGCAATCGTTATAAAATAAACCATTTTAACGTAGAACAACATGTTCGGTCGTCCCGTTCGTCGGATCTCCGCGATATACCGCTCTGTATATATATGTTGACGATTCACCGAATTCCGCAGTCGTGTATGCGTAATAATATACGAATTCAGCGCATATCGAAAAACGGTATTGCGCGTAAAATATTATCATATTTTTTCGCGTACAAAATTCTAATTCGTTTTTTCGTGCTACACGCGCGCTGTTTTCGGCTGTTCGATCGTCGGCGTTTCGAAATCAGATCGAAAAAAACGCTTTTCTATCGTTATTTACGGACGCCGGAGGTAATCCCTTCATTTTTGGAAAAGTCAGACTGTTCTTATACATCGAGCAGCAGCCGCCCGTTGTGTCCGAGATGGTTAGCGATCGATTTCAACAACAAAACCCGAAGGATCGAATAAAACCGAAGGGAAAACTTTTGAAAATACATCGCGTGGGTACACGCGTTTTCCGATTCCGTTCCGACTGCGTACAATGTTCGCTTTTTCCGTGGCGATCGGTCATTCTAAATACAAAAGCGGACGGGCGCGTATTCGTCCACACAATAAACGGAACAAATAAATAAATACTACGAAATGTACGTGATTATCAAACGCGTCGTTACCGTACGAAAAGGCGCGGTAGATTCGGCGTCGGCCGGAGGTCAGCCAAGCGCGCGTGCGCGTCGTATTGTCCCTTTGTAATGACGTAAGACGGTGGCCGCCGCCGCCACTGGTGGGACGCGCATAGGGTAGTGGAAAAAAGCCGCCCCGTTGCCGTCGTCGGTTTTTTCCAAACGATAATAATATATTAAAAACCCGAACGAAACAATCGCGTACGCGACGATATACGACGGACACGGCGATCAAGAACGGACTATATAATTGTGACTACGAGACGTCGCGGCGGTCGGTTTTCAAAAAACCCGCGCGCGTGACGGCGGCGGCGGCGTATAACCAAATACGTGTCGAAAACTTTGGCGTCAACCCATCCAAGGCCTCTCGTTCAGCGCACGCACGCACGCACGCACGTTTTGCCAAATATTCGGATTGGCGAGCGACTCTCTATAGGAGTGTAGCGTACACGGTCGACTTAACTATATACATTTGTACGTTGTACTTACACACTCTCTCTCTCCCTCTCTTACACGTATATCACCGCCGACAACGACGCGCGTGCGCATACAACAGTATGATCTATATATCTTCGTATATCTTTATATTTCGCGACACACGCCGTATCGTCCGTATTATTATTACCACTCTACGGTCGGTGGGGGGGTGAATTGGCGAGTAGTTCCCATAGAGGTTCTCCACTCGGACTGAACGCGTTTTTGACAGCGAAAAAGTCGATTTTACAATCGACACGCGGTTTTTGGTTAGTCTTGTTACTTTGTGTGTGTGTGTGTGTGTGTGTGTGTGGTGGGGGGATACAAATACAATAATTCGACAGTCCCTTCGTGAACGGGCTTATTTTCAAGTACGAAACAATGGCGTGCCCGAATTTTTCTCGCGCTGTATTTCCGATTTTACTTTTTTCCCGATCGTTTTTACGCGAAACCAAATTTGGTCAATTTTTCGGTAAAACTGTAATTAACCGTAATTTAAATTCGATTAAATTACTGTCGCTTCAACGGTTCGATTTTCTGCCCTTAGTGACTTGAAGTCGGTCCGCACGATCCACTCGTTACCGATCCACGACGGTACGAAGAACTGTTATTATTGTTTTTCGGTTCGTATACGCGAAAATATAAACGGGAGACGACGACGAAATCATATAAACGCGCTCCTTTTAAAATTTAAAACGTGCACCGGTTCGATTGTTCGTCATTTATGGGCACATCAGAGCTACGACGAATAGAACGATTTATTCCTATCGCCACTATCAAAAATTAACTGCGACATTCTTTTTCACCAACAAATTGTACACCGATCAACCATTCAACCATTCAATAATGCAACAAATTATTTAAAAAAGACCTTTTTTTCAGTCGGCGAATATCACAAAAAGCGTTTTTCAGTAGGTTATCTCTGCCAAAACAAAAATACGCTCGCAAACCATTAATAACTTGTCTTATTCTTATTGTAGTTTTTAATTTCGACGGTATTGTTTTGCTAGATATTTGAAAGTAATAATAATAACTATTATTCCCGTCCATAAAATGCCTTTTCTTCAATTTTTCTACCACCGACCACAATGAGAACTATGTATGGTAAATAAAAGATTTATTTAATTTACTACAGTTAGGAACGGAATAAAATAAGAATGGAAATCAATACGAGAAAATATTTTCGTTTCAATTTCAACTGAAGTTCAAATAAAACAACCTAACGTTACATTTCGCGTATTTAAAAAAACCAGAGCTAAGTACTGAACTTAATTAATAATTAACCCAACCGTAATAATAATTTTAGAATTTACGTTTTAAGGTCGAAATGTTCATTAATATCACAGTTAAACGCTATATTTACGAAAACGAAAATCGGAACAAAAGTAATTAGTAATAGTTACTTTACGTTTTAAACACATCCCCGGTTAGACACGATTTTGTATTCACTTCAACGCATAAATTCTGAAAGTTAATAAGCATTTTCACCAACTAAGTAAGATATCGAGTTATTGTAAAATTAACTTGATTTAAATTTAAACTACAAACTGCGTTAATCGCTAAAGTTAATAGATGATAAAAATCGACGAAAAATATTTATTTATTTTTCGTCCACGGTTTCTCGTACGTTCACATATTACAATAAAATAGTTACTGCGCACAAAATTACACCCGGCCCACACGGTGGATATAGTCTCGACCTACCGTTTGTTTTTTTTGCAAACTAAAAACCTGTAATAATACGAATTGCGTTTTCGGTATAGAATTGGGTCGTAGTAGTAAAAAAAAAAAAACATTATTCGTTTTAACGCCGATAGATAACTGTAATAACTATACAGGTGCGAGTCGTGTTGAAACGAAAATATTGGCGACGAAAAATCTCGCATTATACGCAAATTGTTAACATTTCCGTCGGTATTTTTTAACTGCCCCTCAAAACCGTAGCTATCCAACAATTTGTTTTGTAACTAAATGTTTAGTTAGATTACTCGCAAAACGATAGTTAAGAAACACCTATTCGTTTTATTCTTATAAACGAAACGGACGTAGTTAAAATATATTCTCGTGTATCGTCACAAGCCTAAAAACTTTTTTCCCTGTTAATATTATACGAATATAATGTCTCGAATGTAACGGTCGCTACTTCGGTGCATTTTTGGTAGTGGGGATAAATAAACACGCGATCTCCAATCAACGAGTAAATACCGAAAATTAAAACGGGCTTGCTTCTAGAATTTCTAAAACGTTTAAATATATACTATAACTATGGTTTAGAAATACCTATGCGTGTGTGTGTGTGCGTTTTAGATTAGTTTTGTCTATATGAGTATACGCTTACAATGTATAGCGTCGTCAGTCGTTCCACCTTAATATTTACTTTACACGTAGGCTACGAGATAATTTCGCATGATAATGGCAAAAGTTTTTACTTTTCACGCACACGAGAGTAAACTATAAGACAATAGTGTGCGCGCTGAGAAAAACCTTGACACTCACCCAAGTCCATCGGATAGATCCACGAGTTGATGTCCAAGATCAATTCCATTTTGAACGATTCGCTCTCGCAATGCAAACGACTCACTAAAATACAATAACACAAAATCAACGTTATTACAATATTTAAACGATTACCCGTTATACGATTACGTATAAAATACGTAACGCGAATAATCGATCGCGTGCTGAAATAACACAAGATCACTGGGTATATTAAGCTACGTACGTATGTGTGTGTGTGTGTGTAATATATAGTCCTGACGGATAAAACGTTGTTTTTATTTTCATTCACAACGGGGAAAAAATCATATACTCGTACAATAAAAAAAGTTAGTTATTATATAGGTCGTGTAGATAATACTATTATATATATATATAGCATAATGGGTCAAACGTCAAAAGTATAAATATCCTGACGGGGCTCCCAAACGAAAATGAAAGAGAAAATAGCAATAGGTTATCGCGGTGCTAGATAGAGCAAATATTTGTACTTAACAATAAATTATCGTGTATAAAAACGCGTATATTATATATCAAACAACACCATAACGAACACGAATAAAAATATTAAGCGTGTAAATAAAGCGATTTTAGTGAAACTCGTATTTTTATTTGAAAAAATACCGGGACGGATGATTCTCTATATTATTATCTCAAGTCTAGATGCAATAACTGGAATTATTTGTGTGTGTGTGTGTGTGTAACACACAATTCCCATGTCCATTAAAAAAGTAAATAAACAAACAAAATTAAAATTTTTTAAAAATGTTAATATTTATAATACGAGAATTTTCGACTAAGCTTATTTACTTAAATATAAATTTTTAATTATTTATCAATTACTCCGTACAGTAGTTGTATGATACAAAAAAAAATAATAATAAATTTTATAAACGCTTTTATTGTTTAGAATAGAACGTAAAAAATAACAAATATTAAGGACTTCTATTCAAGGATCAAGCCCATAAAGATTGACGTTTAATGCATAATTCATATATATAACGACCTATGACTATCTCTTTACATATTATAAATTAAAAGTAAAAGAAAAACAAACTAGATTAAATTCCTATTTGTTATCAAATATATAATATTACGGACGTCTTCCCGATCGCGTAGGTTATGTAGATATTATAATATAATGATTCCCAAAGTGTGGACAACGGTTCCATACTTTATACCATCGATCGTTTTTTTTTCAAAACACTTTATTATTTTCGAATTTTCCCGCCGTTCACTCGCACCACCCACGCTTAACGTACGGAATCGATTTTCCAAGAGAGCGTTATACGAAACGCGAAACTCCCTACGTGTCTTCCGACACAACAAAATCCCAGACAAAAATACTGCTGTTCCTGCTGCTACTCGACAACGTGTATTATAAAACATATGAATATGTATGTGTGTGTGTGTGTGTGTGTGTGTGTTTGTACAGTATATATTTATAAAATATTCGAATATTTAAATGTCCTATTAATATATGCGAAAGCTGATTGACCGACTTGGTCAACAGTGTTTCATTGAACAACGAATGACGCATTTCCATTTGGGTGGGCAGCGAAATACACACGCGCGCATGCCCGAACACACACGACCGTCGTAAATTTGTTTACAATAATACTATACGTGTACCGCTTGAGAGACGACACTTAACGAATCTTGAAATTTTAAACGAATTCTAATAATACTAGATCCTGTTTTTTTTGCGTATAATTTCGTAAGCGGTACACATTTTTATTTCTATTCGAAAATTCTCGACACGGTTTTCGATTACCGAAAATGCCAAAGGAAACCTACGGAATGTATTCGAACTTGTTAATAGCTTATATTTTAACTAACTCCGTAATAATACGATAATGGGTCATAGCCGAATTGAAGCAATATGTTTGTGTACGTTTTTTTTTTGTTGATATATCAACTGTATATTTATATATTTAAACGGACTCTGTAATTAAAAAATTTCGAATCAAGTGCAACACAACTTATAACAATAGTTTATAGGCTGAGTTATTATTGACTACGAATTATTTACGTTTTAAGAATACTGTAATTTATTATGTTAATGATTCAATTTGAAAAGTTACGAATACCACGGCGTTTATAAATCTTTAAAAAACCTCTACCGTTTATCTAACGAGTTAATTTATTTGCGTAATAATACATTGTGCCGAACCGTATTTTTACATTGATCCAAACGTCGTTTGATAGAATCGTACATTTATCTAATCATCATAATACCATACACACATACACAAATATATATAGCTATACTATACAAAAAATATTTTAAACAAAATGTCGAAGGTTTCGTTTAAAAAAAAATTATTACAATCAACCGTCCAATTTTATCTTCTGGTTGCGTTATTTTCGTATTACTACTAAACGTATTTACTTTATTACGTATAAAACGTATTTGATATAAAATCGTGTCATCTATAGTGTCTTAAATTAAAAAAACAATACGACTTTCGTCTAGATTTCGTAATTATACTTTAACATTTTTGTCAATCAAATATACAGAAAGAGAGAGAGATCATTTATCTGTATATACAGCAAACCCGAACTGTTACATAAAACCACGGAATCGTAATTATTTTGTCCTTATATACGATATTCTGTACTGCATATCGTACACTTTTAGAATTGCAATAAACGATAATATTTATTCATTAACTCGTTGACGACCGTTGCGTATATTAAAAATCGCAGATAACCATCACATATAATGAACTATATAACAATACATGTACGCCACGCGTATATATTATATAAGTATCTCTATTCTGTACACTGTAATTATTATGATGACAAACTTGCCAAATGTGTAACCGCCGCCGCCGCCGCCGCCGCCGCCGCCGCCGCCGCCGCTGCTGATACGCGGATGAGTAATAAAAAAACGTCCGGGGTTATAACGTTATTTGGTACGATAACATCGACTGTCTACGCATAAAAACAAGGTATAATATGATCACCCGTTTTCGACTCTTGTGCGCATTTTATTTATACTTAGGTATATGTCATATATTGTGAATATCATTGTGCACACACAGGTGCAGCGCATGTGTGCGTAGAGTGTAAATTAATTCGGTCGAAGAATTCGTAAAATAAAATGGCAGACAACGGGCTCGTAAAAGGATCGTTATTTTCGAATAATTATTATTATTTTTACAAAATTATATTCGTCGCCTAAACACTCTCGGGGAACCGATATAATATTATTGCCGTTGGCGTTCATAATATACTGTACACGCGAGCACTACGTACGAACTCGACAAAATATACATTAATAATACGTTACAGACTACCACGGTAAAATAATTATAACTTTTTCCTCATAATTTGACTCGCTAAGTGTGTATGTATACGCGTATATAATATGCGAACATCGTATAGAGAATTTGACAAAAAATACGTCAACCCGATAACGTTTATTAATAAAGACGAACAATTTATCACGAGAAAAATTAACCCAATAACAACAAATCGTGCGAAGTATTTTTAATAAATGTTAACTCGGTTCTTTTGCGTTGTGTGGTGTGTGCGCGCGCGTGCATCGGAATATATAGGGATTGAGCCGCAACGTTAACGATGCTTAGCTATTTTAATTTGAGAATTAAACGCGTTGTTATTGAAAACATAATATATATTTATAACAATAATAAGACTCATGCCACGTACGCAACACGCGTTCTTTACGCGTCGATTATTTTTTTTAATTTCCGATTGAATGTTCGTGTTTAAATATAGAATAATGTTAGAATAAGTCGCGTACGTAAATAATTACATATCATGATTTGGTTCGTTAGATTCGCTGAAATTTAAACTGTATATTATTGAATATTCAATAATATAATATTCAATAAACACATGTTTAGTTTAGACATAAATTCTATATACACGACTACAATTATTACTTGAAGTTAAAACTATAAGAATTTTTGGTGGTCGATTTAAGGAAGTTCTAACGGTACGATATAAACCGAAAAAAACAAATATTTATACCAACGCGGAAATATATAATTACAATAATAACCCTCACGGTTGGTGCACCTATCAATCCTTATTGTTCCTATTTTTTTGTTTTTTTTTTTTTGTTTAACCAATCGTAAAACGTAAGTTTATTATCATTTTGTCAATTCCTTACCAGTGCAAAATATTTCTTTCATAAAGTAGGACCATTGTCAAAAACATTTCATTTATTATTCTTACATTAAAATCGTCGTGACGACAATAAATCAATAGAATATTACTTCGTAAAATATAGACACGCGCAATTAACAATACACAGCGATCTGGCTACGTAAAACTTTTCGAACGCGAAGGATGCTACTAAAATAATTAATATTTGAATAACGCTGACGCGCGAATGAAAACATATTTTGTCATCATAAAAATATATAACGCATATTTTAGCGTTTTTTTTTTTTTGTTTTACACGAGGCTCAAAATTCTCAAAGATAACGTCAAATTTTAAAGAGAATTTAAAACAAAACGTCCATGCGTATTATAATTTATAATTATCGTATGCCTCACATTATTTTTCGCTTAACAAAAAAACAATTTATTACGCCTTCGTTTATGGAGTATCATCATAACACGAATATTTCGATATTTTTTTTTTGAATCAATGACGAATTTCCACGACATTTAAAAGAACGTATTTCCAATAATAACGTATTTACTTTACATTTATAACTTTCTATATAGTTACACACATACACACACACACACACACACACACGTGTATATATATCGTAGAATAAACGACTTTTTAATTTCATCCATTAGAACGTTAAGTTTTACTATATACGCGACAATAGTTAAAATATAAAACGCAAACTAAAAATATATATGTATATATCTATACAGAAAAATATTGCAATATCTTATCTAAATTATTAAAGTACACCACTTACATTCGACACATGTATATAATTAATATTATCGTCATTTTTACGCACGCACGCACGTACTCACACAAACACACACACACACACACACACGTACAAATTCACACACTGTTCAAAAAGTACGGAACGCTACTTTTTCTTCAGCAATTACTTTATGTAATTAATTTCGGATTTGTCTTTATTACTATACTAAGAACATAAAATACACTAGCGTCTACTTCAGGGCAATTTTCAAAATATACCGTTGCTTATTTTAGACGATCCAGACACATATACTACAACGATAAATTGAAAATAAAAATAAAGTAACAACCGTGGACCGTACACGAACACACACACACACACACACACACACACACACACACACACACACACACACACACACACACACACACACACACACACACACACACATATATATATATATATATATATATATGCACACGATATTCTTGCGCATAAATATAATGAAACCGGCACTATTTATATATCGAGTACGAATGGCCGTAGGCAGATTTTATATACAAGTTATTCGGAGAATATTATTTCAATGCCATTGTTCTATTATATGTGACGCGAATTTCAATTGTTATTACATAAAAGAAATACAAAAATATTCTTTCCAATCGATATCACGAGTATAACAATTACATTACACCTTACATTAATAATATATATGGAAATAAGGAATTATTTTCATATATATATATTATTCGAAATCAAATTTAAAACACCGATGAACTATACTATCTACTAGACTATACTTCGTCTCGCTATACACTTCGGCATAAATATTAATATTTACCTGACAATACGTCCACAAAGTCCCGGCATAGTTTATTGCATATATGATGTAGATAACAATCCAAAATATACGATAAGCTGTATATAATTAAGAAAAAAAAAGTGAAACGAAATAACTATTGCAAATAATAGTATGAACTTTTAAGTTTCTCGGGAACGAGACGACCGATGCCCATTGACACTTGTGGCCTTGCTGAATGAGACTTCGATCCGGAGTAGAGCAGGTATACGCGCGCGTTAGCTAAATTGTGGGCGGCGCTCGAATTCATTGACGTCAGACTGCCAACACCGCCCAACGAAACCCCTTGCGACACCCGTCGGGGGTAATATTACCTACCCGCGATCGCTTACTCGCCCAGAATAAACACGATAAACACGCGCATGCGCACATACAAATGTATATACGCATATATTTTGTGTGTGCGTGTGTGTGTAATTTTTTTCATATTAGAAATAAAATATACTTAGGTCGCGTACATATTTTATTTGTCAGGATATCTCGTGAAAAACTCCAAATTGTGTTCGTTCGGGGATATACACTTTCCCTATATACAATAAAACTTACAGTAAATTATCGTGGACAACGGACGGTATATTTACAATATATACGCATTTAGGTGTTTTTTTACGATTTGTGTTGGTATAGATGAGTCGCTATAGTTACACACTATATATATATCTTTCGTAGTGAAATAATCCGAGTGACAAGTAAGGCATGTACAAAGTACACGTACTTAGTTAGGTATACGACCACAGTGATGGCTAATATGTTTTTAAGTATTTCGATACAAAGCTTTAAATGCCGAAAATAGAAGTATAAAAAGTACACAATTCGAATTCGTCTAATCAATATTCGCTACGCGAGTTTACGTTGTTGGTGACTACCAATTGGTAAAATACATTATAAATACAAGAGAGAAAATTTAAATAATTTTAGGAATATCAGTTTGCATAAATGACAAAATTATTTTTAAATAGAACCGAAAAACAAAAATATTCCGTAATTATTGCGTTCCGTACCAACACTTGAACACTTTTACTGGAACACTTAACAACTAACCAATACCATCGAAACACTAAGATCAATAAACAATACGTCACACGATCGAAAAAATATGAACTCTTATTGGACGATGTTTATAACACAAAATGACGACTTTACCCGTTTCACCTATAAATACTTGTGAAAAAATCAATGTTTTTGACATTTGTTGCCAATTTAACGTTTATAGCGCCTATATAAAATGTATATCAATAAAATAGGAGAATAATAACGTCCTACAAATAGCCGTTGTAGGTACTTCTGTTATCGTATATTATAATTACTGATTTCTAAATAATAATAAAAAATAGATTGTCATCCAACAAATATAATCATTAGTCTTTGCGAACCACGTAAATAATTACTCAACTTCCTAGATTGATATTTAGAAGGTGTGTTTGCATTTATCTGCAACTAACCGGCAAATTTTTGTAATACAATATTAACGAACAATTCATTATATTTGGTAAATTACGTTGTCGGCTATTATAGTCATAGCCATATATATGACATCACGGTAAACTAAAATATTCAACCTATATAGATTACATATATCCAGATCGAATGTCCGTTTTTTATTATTTTCAGTACTAAAAAAATACCAATTTTATATGAAGGACATGCAATGCAGTATCACGCAAGTTACATATTATATATAATGTTATAAGTGTCGGTCCGGTCACAAATGTTTTCATCACTTAAACGATTTAGGTCACCTTTTTTACAAACCAAAAATGACGTCTTTCATTGAGAGCGTTATTTTAATAAAAACTAAATGACAAAATAGAAACTTTCCATTATTCAATTTCGCGATTCAATTAATCATGTATATATATATATATATATATATAACATTGATGAATATATAAACGGACGATCCATTTATCATGTTAATACGTTCATGTTTCAATGTCTAACACGTTTCGAACGTTTTCTTTCCAAAATCGTTTGGTTACAGGCTAAAATAACGTATCGTTTTTAATTACACTAATTTAGAATAATAGAATATTTTGACAATTGAAAATCGACGAATTTTAAAAACACATGTACGAAGAACGGTATTTTGTAAATTATAAAAGAATATTAAATATACAGTTACCACGCGCGGTTTACGTTTCACTTGTACCGATATCAACAAAAAAAATAAAAACAATCGTTACCAGAATATAAACTACGATAATTAATGTGATATATGTGTTCTTTTAAGATGATTAGGTAACAGAAAGAGAAACAAATCGATAACAAATTATTTGAAATTACGCGTCGTTTTAAACGCTTAGTATATATAATGTCGGATAATATACAAAATAAATGTAGGAAAGTCGATGGTGGGGCAGAATGGCGCAATATTTCGTAATCCCTACCCCATTCCTCTTCTCGTACAAAGGGATGAAAGTTGTTCGGTGGCTTGGAAGAGGAAATGAGATTCGTCCGCGATCGCGGTGAGGGGCTATGACGTCAACGGTATGAAACTTGTGGGTAGGGCGAAAAGTGGAGAAGACAAGAGGGGACGATCTTTGACATTTAAAACGAACGGCGTGGAAGAGATCGATAGCTCCAACCCACAACCCTGTAAACACTCACTATACGACTTACGTTAATGTAATTTTTTTTATGTTACGTAATACATTATATTTTCAATACATCGATTATAGTAATAACTTAAAAAAAAATTAACGTCGCGATGTCGCAAAAAAAAATGTTTTAATCGAATATACAACGCGTAAAATTCATCGAGAAATGTTCGCGAGATGTTGTTTATTTAGACGAAATAATCGTTTTTTTTTCGTAACGTTTAATCACCGTGAACATATAAAACGACCAACTTTTTTAGATTTTAATATACGACGATAATTATATAGTTACAATTTATTTATAACCTTCGTAACTATAGCGTTAAATATTTACGTTATTATTTTTAAACTGTTTTCCCGTTCGATAAAAACGAGCCCGTAATTATTGAAATTCGACGGAATTAAAAAACAAATTTGTGGTTCGAACATAATTTTACTTTTGAAAAGAAAAACGGTTGGAAAAAAACGTACGTCGCGTATTGTGCGAAGTATACGCTTAGAAACTCGTCGAATTTTCGTTTAAACGTATAAAACGTTACTATCGGATAGCATTACGACGAGACGGGCCGTTTATGGTACGCCATAAACTTCTACTACGTAAAAATACAAAAACCTGAACTGAGGGTTTTTGTATTAAATATTACGTAACGCGTATTTTATACACGCACGATTATATCAACTTATACGTTAAATTTATAATAATCGACCCGCGTCCAAATACATTTTATAACGTTAATGAACACTTAATGGGAACTAGTATACCTTCTGTACTCTAGAAGTTCCCGATATATGTAGTACAGGTGTGGTTATGATATTTACTAATTCCAGTTCCGCATAATATGTGTTTATGATCAACTTATATTTTAAACAAATAAAAAAAATGGTAATAATAGTAATATATATATACTCATATAGTTTTAATTTTAACATAAAAAGGAAATAAAACCGTAAACTCCGATATCGATTAATAACGAGTAATTAACAAGGTGGAAAGAAGAGCGTTCGATATTTATAATAATATATATAATTATAATAAAAAAACTATTAAGTATTAATTAAATTATTAAATAATAAATTATAATTAATAATAATATAATATCGAAATTATTTTCCTGCGAAACTAACATTATCTACGGCATACATACATATCATTGAATTCGAACTAACGATTTATTGATTCAAAACGAACGTTCCGAGTGCTTGTATTTTCGAATTGAAATGCGTTGTTTGTTACGTAACATCGTAATAACTTAAGTTCAGACCAAAATCCTATTTTCGCAAACTGGTCGAACAAAATAAACCGTTTTGTTTGGGTTACGATCGTTCGTCGTCGAATTAGATAAGCTAACGATTTTCGCCGGTACAATTAACGTGTTCGTATTATCGTTTTTCCGTTAGATATTAATAACCGAAGTTATTTATTAATAATTGAATCGTCACGTTTTGTAACGACATAAAAAAGCGTTCGGACACGTCTTCACGAAGGTCGTCTATTCATAAGTTGTCAAACTTTTGACACTCGTTATTAATCGTACGGTCTCCGATGGAAAACGGACTAGGCCATAAAACGGCTTACGATACGTTTATGTTTGGAAAAAAAAAGAAGACTAATGTACCCGCGCTATTGTTCAAATAGCTGAAATCGCAAGGTCGCGGAAAAAAGGGAAGGCCACCCGCCATTCGCGAGCTCATTAAATTGTACGAAATATCGCCGCGAAGTTATAATTAGGACATAAATCGTGTACGGGGAAAAAATATACGCGCGCCATACTTAATATACTTATTTGTACTTATATATGTATAAAAATGATCACGCATGTGTGGGTAGCCCCGCGGAGTCAGTATAACGGTTTTGTACGGAGAAACAATAAATACGTAATACTGAATATTTAAATACATGAAATGACGACTGTGTTACTGCTATTGGTTTCCGACAAAATATTTAAAAATACCAAAAATGTTCTTACCGCGTCGATTATGTACATATGCGTGTACGTTAGTTTTCGAATAATTATTTTCAATTTGTAAAATAATTCGAACATCGCGGAAACACCGTAAATTACACACCGTGTCGTGGCGACGACGCTGGCGAGACGAAACACTAGAGGCGAAAAATATTTACCATACGGCGAACTGGACAAATTGTAAATACGCTCGTTTACGAACCGATATTATTTATACTCGTAATACTATTACTAATGACTATACGCGCTAATAAGACCCGTCGACATTAATAATAATAATAATAATAATAATAATAATAGAATATATATTTATATAGACCTCGTGTACGTGGCCGCGGTTTCCATTGAATCGTCCGTGGTCGTTGAATAGCGGTGTAGTGGCGCTGAGGCAAACATTGTCGATCAGTTCGAAATCAAAAGCCGGTAAACGTACCTATAATAATCGAACAATGTGTGTACAGCGACGAAATTGAGAAGAAATCAGCTGTCGATCAGCACGCACTGACAAAACGAGTACGACTGCGCGTTCATATTCCCAAGGTCCCGAGGTCCGTCCTAGATTGCCAAAAAAAACCTCAATGCCCTCCTCTCACTCACACACATACTCGCCGTACATACGCACGCATAACCCGTTCGTCTTTTCGTGTTACAATGATTATGGTGGAGGTGGTGGTAAATGTGGTAGTGGTGGCCGGAGTTGTGCAGGTTGCTATAACTGGCACGGGGTGGGGGGGTAACGGAATTGATTGTTCGCCGGTCGTGTACGCGTGTATACGCATGTGTATGTGTGTGTGTGTGTGTGTGTGTGTGTGTGTGTATACACGCGATTATATGTGTGGGTACATCGGTATGTACTTAACTATACATATATAAATATATACGTAGAAAAACTATTTCGTTTTCAATAATGGAAAAATGAAAAGTTCCCCCGGTGACCCTTTCCTATATATATACTCTAATATCCCAATCCGTGTAGCGTGCGGGTTTCGTATTCGTTGTCGTTTTCGATGACTTTGACAACGGTTTTCTCTTTCTATGTACATATATATATCTATAAATATACACACACACAATGTGTAAATTCTCGTTCGTTCGATAATACGGAATCCACTACGCGCTTGGTGTGTGTATGTGTGTGTGTCCGGACGTATATCCGTGATGTATTTTCGAAATAAATCGTAAACGTCGGCGCGGAAAACGTTTTACGGTCAAATCGATCGATTAGCCACTGCCGCCAGTGAGTAACGCACAACCGGGCGAGACGAACGTCACGGCGTCCAATTATTACGCACGTTGATTCGCGAAAATCGATAACCCTTTGTTTCCTGTATTCGTCTCTCTATTGCGCATTCGTCGGGCTATTCGTTCGCGGCGCGAAAATATCGCCGCGAGGTATTCCGCGACGCCAGATAAGATTTCCACGATACCAACGCCCGAACGCAAAAACGAGAAACACGTTAATTACGAACGAAACAGAACGCTACAGACAGAGCACGTGCAAGATACGTTCGCAAGTTTTATTCGGACTCCGAAATAACGTTAAGCAATACGCGTTTGTTCGCGTACGCGTCGTACATAATACCTAATAATGATTGAACGTAATTCCGCGGCACATGCGCGGATCGTCGTCACGCGCCAATCGATAATAATGTTACACTTGTATTTCGTCGTACCGCCGAACGAAAACTGTTGATTAATTACGCGCTTAGAACCGTTTTCGCAATAAAGTCGACATTGAAACTCCGTAATTTTCTGAAACGACACCAATAGCCCATCGTTGACTCGTGTAAAGTTCGGTAAAAGGGAATTCACGCGTTTCGTCGGAACTTATTTGTTACGTATTTAAACGACAGACGCTTGGGAAACCGACGAGAGAATAGACCGACGAACGTACGTTAGTTTTCGTAACTCTTCGGTTTTCGGTGTATTGTTGTCGCGTTTAACGTGCACGAAGGTCACGCGCGGAAAAGAAGATATACGAATTAGATAAATTACATTAAAAATAGACGTCTCGGCACATAACGTCTGCACGATTATAATATATTCACCGGTGTACACGATTTACGAAATTCGTCTCGAACCCGCCGCTTGTCTACCGACGTCCGACAAATATATATATATATACACACGCGCCGCGAGTAATAATACGTAACGATAATGTAGTAGTCGCCAAAAACGAGTTAATGGTTAACGCGAGTCGCTTTGTTTAGGATTTTCCCTGTACGTTTTACACCGTATTTTATTTTTTTTTTTTTAGTCCATACGCTGCAACTCGAGTCGTTAACTCTCGCATCTATAGATTTCGTAGCCGAAACGTAACGAAAAAATGAAATATACAATTTCGCGTACATTACGAATAGTTTACGGTTGGTCGCCTATTTTCTAACGCGTTTAATATCTCTTTGTCCGTCTCTATTAACGATCAAAACACTAACGAACTCGTACTCGCGTTATAGACGCCGTAACACAATACGTCGAATCGAAACAACGAAATTCCCCCCCCCAAGCCCGCCAAAGGTATGGTACGCGTTATTGATTAATATTACCCGAAATGCCCCGCCAGTCATTAATAACTTAACTAATGCACACGCGCGGCGTACATCTATCGAATTTACGAATTCGGGCAACGATAATACATTTTTTCATTTTTTCAACAATTCGTCGTAACAAAGTAAACGCAAATTTCGTCCAATTTCAAATTATGCAAATTATTTATACAATCAGACTGATATACAAAACGCAATTTACTGGTCGTTTATTATATTTTATACGGACACCGTCGCGTGTTTAAACGATATTTGTTTCAAGGCGGACACAATTGTTATCGCGCCATTAATCCGATGACATTTCGTTCGTATTATTAAACAATTCTAAAACGAACTAGGCTACCACTACGGGGATACCAAATTAATAGACAATCCGGTTTCGAAATCGGGTCGTAACGTAAACAGAACATTTTCACGGAGCTACCGGGCGTTCGAAACGAACGAACGCGAATAATACGTCTACGAAATGTCCAATCGTTCGCGAAATTCGGGCAGTGTTCTCTCGTCGCTATGTAGTTTTGCCGGCGCGAACGCGCATCGGCCTTGAAAAATATTTACAACGTTAGCAACAACGAAAAGTGTATAGACCGACAACAATATAATCGGTAACGCGACGAACGCGTGAAAACGATTAACGGGTTATTATAATCGTGAACGATTGAACTACCTGAACACGTAACCGAACGTTAACAGACCAACGTCGTCGACAACGAATCGCGCGCTCGAAAAGCGGAAAATATATCGAACACGCGTCGGTTATTTCGCGCCGAACGAACGAATTCTGTCGGACCGATTCCGACCACGGGTCCGACCGACATATCCCGACAAGGTTTTTACACCGGTCAATGACGGTTGCTGGAACGGTTGCGGAATTGGCGGGAGTTCCGAAAATGAGGACATTGTCTTAGAAAAATAGGACGATTGTCGTCTTCCGCCGCCGGGTAATCGTTCCGTTCGTATTTGGCCAAACGGGAGAAGGAGAGGGACGGCCGCTGGACGTTTCGATGCGCGTATTAGAAACGGCGAAAAAATGAACCCACGCGAAACCACGGGCGTCGTAGTCAGCCGCCCCGTCGGTACATTCGGCGAAACTCGCGCAGTGGCGACGGTGGCGGTCTTTAACGATCCGCGGGCGCGATTATTAGTGACAATATATATATATATATATATATATATATATATACGTATATATTGTTTCGGCACATGCGCGTCCTTGACGTCGTCAGAGCGCACATATATCATATTGCCGAAAACTGTGTGTGTGTGTGTGTGTACGCGAGGGGGACTTACGGGTTCCCCATTGTTGTTGTATTTATGCGTACACACACACACACACACACACAGATGTGCCAAGGACAAGCTTCGATTGCTAAAAAACCGCGCACAAACACCTAACCCGGGCCTCATTTCGTCACGCCGCCGCCGACGCGTCGTGCCGTATATTTCGTGTACACATTATAGATATATACGACACGACGGCGAAACGAATTCCTTGTACCATCCGAAACGCGATTATTGCATTCCGCGTGTGACGATATTATTATTCGCGACGATATATCGTCGTACACGCGTGTGTACAATACCTATGGCCGTGCATCGAAGCGCGGACGCGTGTTTGGGTAAAAGGGTGAAGGAGAGTAACTTTTTTACGTACTTTCGGTATTCCGATTACGCCCTTGCTCGCGATTTTTTCCTTTTATCCGTATACCACGAGGTTGATTGTTACCCTCTCAACTTTCAAACCGAACTAATTACGTTTGTTTTTTTTTTATTAACGACGGATACATTCGGTTACGTACACATATCGATAATGACTTCGGCATTTTAATCGTATAGGAAATATCTGTGTCCCTGGACGCTAATAATTGACGGATATCGACGAAAATTCGTCGTGCCCCCGTTACGGTTGTCTTAGCACTATTTTCACGCGTCACGTCCGAAAAAAATGCGCGCTCTCCCCTCGTCTCAAATAATTTACAAACGTCGTGACGGCGACTTAATTTTACCGTTAGGGTTAGCATTAGGGTTAGCGTGTTTTATGACTTTTTTACGTCGTCGAGTTCGAATCAATTTTCGGTCGTTTTTAGACAATTGTACGCGACTTGCGATCGACATATATATATATATATATATATATATATAAGGTACGTTATAGTTCCTTCAGTTATCTTAAGGAAGACTGTTAGTATTCAATTTAATTTTGTCGATTTTCACGGATTCTATTATAACTTATCTAAAAATAATAATTTCGCGACCGTGTACCGGTAATATCCATGACGATATATATATATATAAACAATACATACGCATCTTCTATTGTGTGTGAGGTACACGCAGTGTATAAGCAAAATAGATACTATCAAAACAGCACTCGCCGTACCCTTAATCCTCCCTCCGTATTCACCAAATTTCACGAAAACCGGTCGAGCGGTATAAGAACGCGCAAGAGACAAACAATCGTACAAATATTTGTTCTTTCTTCATTACGAAGGCAAACATTAGCGCGCTTTTGATTTATAAAAAAAAGAAATCCATCGCTCTTCCCACTCACGCCGTTTTTTCTCTATCGAAGCGTCATTTACCGGCTACATTATCTAAAACACGAAACGCGCAACGCGTATTACAACTGTTTACGAAACAGCCCATCAATTTCGTAACGCCGATTTTCGTTCACGATTTGCACGCGATCACATTCATTACGAATGAACAAAAAACACCTCCGCCGTCTCCTTTAGGACAAGCGTAGGGGGACATTATTTGGCTTTCCGACACCACTGTACATAGGGTTTCCCGGTTAAAGCCCAAAAACACGTATAATGTGTACGCACGCGCTTTCGATCGGGCAACCAAGAAACACGAACTCTTTATTAAATCTCACTACCGTTGCTGCGCACGTACGAGATATTTCGACGACCATTTCCGTTCGCGCGTGTAGAAAAGCTGCGGAAATACGAATCCGTCGATTTTTGCGCGTTTATAGTAACCATAATCTAGTTTAATATCGGTCTATCTCGTTGACAACGAACGGAATATTACGTTTAACTAAAAGGTATATTATATACGCACAACGAAGTCGATAACGTTACTATATGAATCATCGTATACATATATATGTATATATATGTACGTATTTGTCTCTAAAAACGGTTCGAATATTAGTTCGCGATTTTTTCGTTGTCTATTTTTACGATTCCGAATTGGTGTTAAAGGTCGAACATCGCGCCTATATAATTCATAAATAATACAATCCAATACGTACAAGTTACATATATATATAAATATATATAATTTAACAATATCTACCTATATAAGTACTGACGAAAGTACCAGGCCACTGTAATTACTAGTAATCAAATAGCGTAAATATATAATTACGTAAGCGTGAGCTTAACACGAATCAACTATACAACAATCTATGTACTTAACCGTCGAAAACGTAAAATTATTACGGTATTATTATTAACGCGATTGGGTGTACAATATATTTAAGGAGAAAATTAGCCGCGCGCGTAAACATTGGGTCGGATTATTTCGAAAATTTATCGTCGCGTTTTTCCTCCTCCGATTTTAATCCACTTTGTTAGGTACGTAAAAGAAAATAAACTATAAATACGTAATATAATCGAAATCACTAAATTCGTGTAATCACGACAAAGCGCAAGTTTTTAATATTTTTATTTCTCTTCCACCCCCACGAAGACAATAAAGGTAAACAATTCAACAATGTACAATTATATTCAACAAAAAAGAAAATTTATGACATGTTATAAAAAAAACGAGCAATTACAAAAAACGACTACTAATAAGGTCACGCAATTTTAAAACTAGTTTGTATAAGTATAATACAACGTACTAAATATTAAAAATATAATAAAACCCATCATATATATATATATATAGTCCATGTAACATACAAGTATATAATAATATATACGCGAGAGAATAAAATTGAAACATCAGATACTAAAATAATTAATGTATACCTAAAATAGAATAACGCCATTTTTAATATTCTATAAGTACAACGTTTAGCATTACCTAACGATCTCGATTGCATATGGTTTTGGTTAAGAAAAATTATAATAATATTCGACGAAATTGGTCATGTGAATATGACAGCATAAATCACAAGGCAACAGAATAAAGTGTAGCGGATTGTATTTCTTAATCGTAAAATAAGTGTTGAATTTAACAAAGAGAATATAGTTTTAAAACGTACGAATAAAAAAACGATATATAGAATATTCCGACGGTCTATAAATAATTTATTATTAATTCATATTTTATAAATTAAACACGTCAGCGTACATAGTTAATATGCGTCATTATTCGATTAATATAACGACGATATATATATTGAATTGAATAGACTATTTTTTTCGTGTACAGCTCAAAAAAATATAATACAGTTAGTATTTGTTTAATATACTCGCATAATCGTTTGATGGCGCGATATATTTTCAATTCGTATCGATTACAGTCAAATATAAACGTAAAACGAAAATGGAAAATACGATTCATATAAATTTTTTTCGAAAATTATCACGAAATTGCTGTACACGAACGTATTTTATATAAATATAATAAAAAAAACCCCGTATAGTATTTATTATTGTAGATTAAATCAAACGAACTAATAATTACACTGGGAGTCGACACGGTTTTTATATATTATGAAAATGAATAACGACAAAAAGTTAATACTATATCGTCTGAAACGCTCAGCTCGCAAACACCGTATTAATCGATACACTATTATTAGACGATATATTTTGTTATTTATAACATCCGAGTTGAGATTTATTATTTTAAATATATCTCACCAAACTTATTACGTATACCTGAATATATACATATATATATATATATAATGGAAACAATCAACAAAGTGCGTTGACCTTAAAATTGTACTTCTAAAAAGATAAAAGGCGTAACACAATGCGCCAACAATATTCAAGGATGTTCGCGATCATCTAATATAATAACTCGTAGATATAGGTTTTTTTATTATTAACGTTACGTTTCATTGTCAGGTGTACGTCACGAAAAATCCTCAGGGTTATTGGCTCGATCGAAGTTGCTGCGAACGGACAATAATTATAAATTTATATACGCCAAAAATACTACACACACACACACATTCTCGTATATACATGATCCAAGTTTATATTCTATTTAGATATTTTTTCGCATTATTCAAACACTAACGCGTTAAATTCACGTTATCTAATCGAAAATTACCGTAAGTCAGATACTTCTGACTACTTTTCTATTCTCATAGGTCACATAAAAATTAAAATGTCGCGAGAATCAAAGAAAAAAAAATCCCTGATCATGTTACCGAACTAAACGCGCTAAAACTACGGAGAATTTCGTAACGAAAACGGTCGATCTTTTTTTATAGAAAACGTTTCGTATAGATTGACCGACAACGTGTTCCGTCCTAATCAATTTTCGCAAAATGATTATTACTGGCTCGAGCGAGTCATATTCAAGTAGTCTGTGACTAACTAATGACGGTAAATTATTTTTTTTTTTATTAGAGAGTGGTACACATTCACGCCTCTCGATTTGATTTTTCGCGGTGAGCTCTAGCAGTTGTTTTCGACACAAACTACACTATTGCTAAATCGTCGGCCGCTGCATTAATCACCGATTGCTTTGACTGTTGTGTCATGTACGCGTATTATCGTATTGTTAGCGGTAATTTTCGAAACCCTGTTTTGGGCAACGCGGAATTCGCAGTTATAATACGAAATCGAAATTGCGCAACGCTATCCAAACTGAGGGTTCGGCATATTCTATTATATCCTACACCATACGTCGTTTCGCAATCACTCACCACACCACGCTGTGCGTACACACACATAACCTATACGGTTTGTGTATACAGAGATACGCGAGTTCAAAGAGAGAAAGGGGGTAATAATTTGCTAATGATTATTTCGAGACAGCACCCGAGTCTCCCCCCCACTTATGGTTTTTTTTTACATCCAGCCGTAGTAACGCATAGTTGTTCGTGTTCAGTATTGTATTATGGTTTAGTAACGCTACCGAAGGTCTCCCCTATATTAGCTTTCACTTGTTTAACTCGTTAGATTAAAATAGTTGCGTTGCGAATAATTTTTTAACCATCGAATCGTCTAGTTTTTAACGTTCATATTTAACGACAAAAAAGTATTCGACGTTTGATTTTAAACGTCAATAAAATTAAAAACAGAGAAAACCGCTAATTGCCAATAAATATTTCGTTCGAATTAAGTGAAGCTATAGCTTCAAAACTTGAGTAATTTTCTACAGTGAATATATTATATAACGATATTCGTGTTGAGTAATGATTTATGACTTAACATAGAATATTTTACCTTTAACCACGTAGTAATATAAGACAATTTTAATTTTAACCTAAATATAATTAATAATAATTTATTTAATTTATCTAAAACAAATTTTGTATTTCGTATGATGCATAGGAATATTGTAAACGGTAATGTCGAAAATTAAATTGATTATTATACGTTTTATTTACATTGCCTAAAACTAGACAAAATTATGCATAACACATTAATTACCCATATTTCCCGTAACTATAATATTCTTCTGGTTGAAAATAATTTACTAAATAATTTTTCAAAAATAGGTACCTACTCTTGTAGGGTTATTTTATAAAAATATATACAAATAAACGTATTTACCTTAAACATAAATATAAAATAGATTACGTACGTTACCTTATAGTCAAATATAAAGTCTAATAATAAACAAAATTAAAAACGCTTTAAATTTATATATAGAAATAAATTTAATATTAATATATAGTCGTAAAATGACGCAAATAATTGTCCTTAAAATTATTTCATAAATTCTTTCATACTCCACAATTCGTTTATAGTTTTATTTAAAATGTCTCAACATTCAACAATAGAAATTATAAAAAAAATCCCTTCGTAAAGATTTCTCTATCCGTATCTAATTTTCAATCTGTATAGAAGAACTATATGAAATTCTGTCTATCTTAAAAAGTATCTATGTACAGACATTAAGAAAAACGTATCAATGTAATACCAACACGTGTCTCTCGACAATCTGAAACTAAAAGTAAACTGCGATTACGATCGCGTTTAGAATATTTATTAGCGGAAAAGAATGATTAAAGTCCGAAACACTTTAAATTAGGTATATAAAGAAAACCATAACTATTTCGTGGTATTTGAGTTTTTAAATTTTAATTGATTATTTTATTATAACATTAAAAAAATACGAATCATAAGAATGAGTAATGTATTTATTAACATCTATACGTGGACTAATGACTATATTATAATTTACGTGGCATTTAATTAACACTATACTGTAGAATAAGACTTTGATCCAAGATTTTTAAAAAAACACATTTTACTCGTCGAATAATACATTTAAAACAAATATTAATAGACCAACAATATTCAATCTCGAAATGTTATTACATTTTCAATCCGCTGATCATCGAACATTCGGATCTATCCTTAAAATTGTTTGAATAAACAAAACAGGTTCGTAAGAAAGTCGCACTTGCTTAGTTGATCACGTAATTTGGTTTATTTATCTAGAATTATATAGATATAACTAACATAAATTGCATTATTTTGTTCAAATGCTATCAGTAAAAAAACGTAAACACATCAGAACATCATTGATCCATGTATGAAATACATTGTAGAAACACGAATAAGAATTCGTTTAAACTTTAGTCACAAAGTATATATTAAACACGTAGCCAAATATAATGGTCAAATAATGTACTTAGTATAATAAACTATGAAGAAACAAACTTGAGGTTACTAAAACCGTGATAATGAAATTGCGTAAGTCACGACGGGCATATTAGGAACATTCTGTATTCTATGGACCGTAAAAACGAGTTTTGGTCAGGTTTTCGAAATAGGTACCTATATACGATAGGAGTTCCCTTGCCACTCCACCAATTATTACATATATACTTATTGCTTACACGAAATTCGTTTTTTTATTTTACCTCGGCAGTCTTTTGATATACGTATGTATACGTGGCAAATTAGCGGCAATTTACACCAGCAGTAATACAGAATAAAAAAAATTGAGTCGAGAAATACTTTCGATTTACGACGGCGACGAATAAGAGTGGGAGTGACAAACCCACATGCGCAAATTCACTTGCTCACTCAGAAATCAAAATACAAGAATAACGTAAAAAACTTATTGTCAAACTTCGTGTGATATATTATATACGTTATATATATATAATATACGTTTAAACTAACTGGTGGTTATAATTCACCGAATTTGAGATTCGTATAGGAAATAACAAATATTTAGTAGCTTCGAAGAATGTAGATTAAAACTATTCAAATATAAAACAAACCAAATACTATAAATCTCAACATTTCTAATATTTGCTTAGTAAAAAGATTTTATTTCGTATAATCTATTTTTAAATTGTGTTTATTGAACACTGCAATAATCATACTTAAAACCAATTATGTTAAAATGTTGTTTGTTAAAAACATTTTAAACAAAATATTAATGAATTGGCGTTAACAAACGTGGGAGGAAGAACGAATCTGTGTACTTGTTACGTTTAATGATGTACAATACCAAAAAAATGCAGTTTAACCTTGGAAAAGCTAGCAATATAATAATTGAAAAAATATTTTAAAAGCAACTTGGCAAATTGCCTCGTGACGACAATCAACGTTTATCTTTGCTATGATTAATTGTACGCTACAAATTGTTACTGATGAAATATTGAAAGCCAGCGTTTTACATTATTCGTGAAAAATAATAAATGCGTCGTGAACAATATTTTCAAATAAAATAAAAGAATGGAAACAAAACTAATGATATCGTTAAAATTATATAATTTCAAAAACATTTTTTAATAAATATTAACACTATAATATAAGTATATATACATATAACAATAATTTTAATTATCAAATGTCCGGTCAACACTATTTTACATTTGCAAGATGGAAAATGAAATGTTATTCCAACATTAACCGTTTATTTTATTATATTTATTTTAATTATACTATTAAATATTAATCAAATATTTTGTTACGCTTTATTAAATAGGTATGGAGTTATTTATTCAAATATTAGATTTTCTTAGTCATATTAAACATTTAACGTTCAGAATTAGAATTTTAAGGGTACATTTTTGTATCTTAAATATTACTTCCATTAGGACATGACAAATTTTCATACATCACACGCTGATCATTAATCAAAAATTATTTCGAACCAACAAAACGTCCAGCTTTTAAAATCGCACTTCATACGTATTGACAATAACAAAATTTATTTTCGTATCAAGTTTTAAAATAAAACTACATCGTCGTGTTTTATTGTTTCTAAATATATTAACAAATGTATTTAATTTCGTACTAATAACAGACAAGACCGATTCAATATAAATAATTCGTAAAAACGATCGTTACGTGTTTAACACCCTAGACGCTTTTGTCTTTAAAATGTTTTTATATATATATATATTAGAATTAGAATTAAACGCTCCCAATTGAAAGCGAAACTTCCACAATATACAACGTATAATGTAAAATAAACAAAAACGTTTACAAAACAATTGCGTATCGAGTGTTCCTTAATTACGTTTTAAAAAATAATACGAATATAAAATATGAACTAACGCGATATTAATTATTGAAATACGAAAAAAATTCGTATCGAAAATATATAATAACGAAACGTAATGTCGCTTTTTCTCAGATAGTTGTCAAAAAACATATTTCACAATTCATTAAAATACTTGTAAAATTTCTTTTCTAATAATGTGACGACGTCAGGAACTACTTGTTTTTCTAACTACGTTCTGTCAATCGTACCTCTATCCAATAGCTAAAAGTACACGTTAATATAACACCATAAATATTCGACTGTTGACGTACAACGAATACAACAAACCACTATGAACAAATTCCGTCGATAAATTAAGAGCTTAAATGACAATACATTGCCAGCGATGATTTCCAGCTGTTGAGATAATTTTACCAACGATTTAAATTTATTTCGTCCACAGTATTTCCAAAAATATCAGTCGTGGTTACGTGGAATTTATAAATTAGCATCGTTAAAACTGATTTTTAGTTAACAAAAAAAAAATATTCACGAAGAACGTATAAAGGTTATGGATATTATAACAGTGTGTGGGCGTGGTGTTTTTGACTAATATATAATGACCAAAATGAACCCGTACACTCGATATGTACAACATTAAGCGTTGAGTATAAGAGAAGACCTTGACCGTGTCTAAACCCCGGGCTCGGGGGCTCTATCGATTTTGGCGGCACCGAGCATGCGCCCCCCGAGGGGGTTGTTGGGATTGGAAAATTCACAAATGCCACGGACACACCCTTTGAACTTTTGACATTGAGCGTTGCAGGTTCCATACTCTAACAATTTCAATGACAAAATTTATAGGAATATTATATAGTTTGTATTTTCTTTAATCAGTTATAATAAAAAAAAAACGAATATCGGTATTTATGTTTAATAAATACGACCGAAAGATAATATCAAATCCGACAACAGCGAGTATAATGAATTCCACAAATTTCTTTATTTCTACGGCCAAATAATCGTCAAATGTATACTATTCGTTTTCAGACTACAAAATTGATTAATATTATAAAAACGAATGGTTTATAATAACTCTAAAAGTATATCATAAAATAATATTTATGAACAACATCGCGTCTAAAAAAATATACAAGTAATATCGATTTTAAATGAATTATATAAAATTTAATTAAAATAGGTAAAATATTTTAATATCGTTTATAAATTATTATTATTATAATAAATATATAAATTCGTCACTATTAACATAGAATAATATTTAATGGTTTTTTTTAAATACAATGTTACATAATACTTTTTATAAATTAAGTATTTTTAAAATTCGTAACAAGCAGATTACATGATATGTGATATTAATTTTAAAAAAAAAACCATAAATTAAGTACGTTTTTCTAATTGAAAATACTTTGAATATAAAAATATACATATTTTATTTAGAACGATAAAAATATTTCTAATCAAACGATATTGATAAAATTGATATTGTATTTTAAAAAGTATAGTTTTTATTTAAGTACAAGTTTATCAGCAAAAGTAGTAATTTTTAGATTAACTAAATAATTTTCCAAGCTAATTTTTAAAAATAATTTTGATACATGATGTACAAATATTTTTGATTCAAACAAAACGGTATTACCACGAAATAACAAACATTTAAGTAAATTACAAAACTATTTTGGAATAACGATTTAGTTTAGTTAGTGTCAAAGAAACCAGTAGAATAACGAAGGTAGATTTGACAAATAATGTAGATGTATATATATACATACATACATAAAATATGAAAAATAATTATTAACTACTAAGTATATAATTTATTATTTATTTTGCATTACATTTAACACACACAATAAGTATTGAAAAAGGGCTACTTATTTTTGTGTGCAATTAAATTGATAAATAAAGATTATTAATTAAAATAAACTATTATAATTAATAGGTTTTTGTATTATTAGCTCTCTCTCTCTCTCTCTCTCTCTCTCTCTCTCTATATATATATA